>BGPR01050779.1:0-10980 GCA_013235015.1 Araneus ventricosus
CGCGATGAACGAGCAAATTAGCTGATTGGTTATTAGTACTTAATTAATTATATAATATCTTATTTCATTATACTAATTTTATAATATATACAGAGCAGAACATCATTCCATAGCCGTATGCCTAGAACCCTTAGTAGTTAGAATGGGCATGGAATGGAAGAAACAAGGATAATCACACTAGAAATACCCCGTCCCAGCAATTGCCGAACGGGTTGAAGTTGAATAAAGCGGCCGCCACGACAGATAGTTAGGCACTGTGGCCCCCACATAATAGCCCCATTATGAGCGGCACATGCGACGACATCCCATTTTACCGGAGTACGACCTGTCATCGGAGATGGGACCTAATATCCACACCACTATTGATGTACCCTAGGGAAAGCGAGAACCTGCTTACTTATACGGTAGCTTCTCATCCGCGAACTCGCGGTGCCCCCCAGAGGGAGAAGAAGCAAAGATAGAAAAAAGGTGTTGAATCAAGCATTATGCATATGAGACTAAAAGATAAGTATACAAAACCAAAAACAGTAACGAGGAGAATGAATGCAAACATGAAAAAATACAAAACGGAAAAAGAATAAATCAGCAAAACACAAAAGATGATAAGAAACAACAATTACAAAAAAGAACTTAATTGCATACTAAAATATAAAGGTTAATGACTAGGAATATGCAAATAAAAAACTTAGGTTTGTTTTCAAATATTATAATTAATGTTTCAAAAGAGGGATTTTATTAAGCATTAGAGATTGAACATGCTATCTGAAATATTTAAATGCTAAAACTTGAAAACAATTTCCTTTGTCCAAATTTTAGCTTTAATGCATTTTTTCTGTATGACAAATGGTTCTTTTAAGGTGAAGGAACAAAAATTAAGACATATGTACTTAAGAAAACAACTTTCTTTGCATTTTTTCGCGACGAAAAGGCATAAAAAGAACGAGTTTAGAATTTTCAACTTACTGGTGTTAACAGCTTTTAAAATTTTGCCTCCAGGATATTTCAAGTCAATATACTGTCGACCAATCTTGAAATGGCGAATGCATCCATTAAAACCAACTGATACTCCAATGTTATCAAAGATCCTGAAACAAATTAAAAGAAATAAACTTATTTAAAAATCTGAACTGTAAAATTTCGTTTATTACTTTTAAAAAACCCAGTATTTAAATGGAGTATAGTATTTTCTATTTGAGACAAAATGTTAAATTTAAACATCAACTATAGATATTCAACAAATTAGACAACTTAGAGCTCGCATAGAGATATAATAAAGAAGATTTAAATCTCTGTCTGTTAAGATTTCACAATAATAATTTGTTAAATTACGTGTTGCTAATACGACAACCAGAAAAACATTTTTCTTTTGTTCTCGCTAAGCAAAAACACAGAAAGATATCAAAGAACCACACTGTATAAACTCACATTATGACGACAAGTAGAAAAGAGGACAGATTTTATTAAGCCACCTGAATCTTTATCGGTAAAAGACTTAATTAGGCATCAAAATATTACTTTTCAACGAGGAATGATCGTCATTTGTAATTCGTAAGAGAAAGATACTACACGTACATGACAGTCAACAAAAATGAATGAGAATGAAGTGTTCAAAATTCAATTTGAAGTTATAAATCTGCACTAAAATTAAAGTAACTCTATTATATGCCGGTGATGTAATGTGTATGCCTTGTATCATCTGTATATCAATCGGTTCCAAACGCAATAACTCACATTAAAATTATTTCTTTATACATTTTTGGAGAATTCAAATAAGAGAAACACGACTGGATAGGAATTATGGAAAGTGTGTTTTAATGTGTATGTCTTGAATCATCTGGATATCATTCGATTACAAAATCAATAACTCACATTGAAATTATTTCTTTATAAATTTTTCGATAATTCATATAAGAGAAGCACGACTGGATAGGAATTATGGAAAGTGTGTTTTAATGTGTATGTGCTGAATCATCTGGATATCAATCGATACCAAACGCAATAACTCGCATTAAAATTATGTCTTTATAAATTTTTGGGTAATTCAAATAAGAGAAACAAGACTTGGTAGGAATTATGGAAAGTGAAAAAACACAGAATTATTCTTGTAATGCAGATTTTTGAATTCCAGCAGTTAATTGTTCATTGTGAGAGTAAAACGTATTCAATTTTTTTAAAAATGATTGAATACTCGAATGAATTTTATTTAAAAATGATTGAATACTTGAATCAATTTTTTTAAAAAATGATTGAATACTCGAACCAATGTTTTTAAATGATTGAATATTCGAATAAATTTTTTAAAAAAATGATTGAATATTCGAATCAATTTTTTTAAAAAAAATGATTGAATACTCGAAACAATTTTTTTAAATGATCGAATACTCGAATCAATTTTTTTAAATTATTGAATACTCGAATCAATAATTTGATAAAATAAGTTGAAAATCACGGAAGATCGGGAAACATTTTTAATGAATTTAACTAAGAGTTACCTAATTTTATAGTTTGTTGACGCCTGCATTATAAAGATCTGTCTTTAACTGTGACCCCAACGCAAGTTTGGCGGTTTGTTTTTGTAAGAATGACTGGTTTGTCAGATTCGCGGCAACCACTTGTTCGTTATAGCTCGATGCGTCCACTTGAGAGCATCAGCTTACGTTAAAATTTGGTGAGAATCCGGAAAAATTAATTTTATTCGATATACAGTTCACGAATTTAAAACATAATGTTAAATTCATTTTGAGAATTGAAACTGATCAGCATTTTTTAACTCATATACAAGATATTTTTCTAAATTTACTCATTTTAACGTTTTTTTCTCTGTTTTATACAATCAATAATTATATTTTATCGTTGATTCAAGAAATCACATGTGTCATTTTTTTCCAAAATTATATTCATGATGATTTCACATTCCAAAGGGATATTTGCATAAAGAGTTGAGAAATGACAAGAGAAAAGTCACATTATAGGTATATAAAATCTGCGAGGTAAAAAAATAATCAGTTTTAGTTTAAAACTACCAGCATTTCGATATTTTTGACTCGTGATTTCTGAAATCAACGATTCATTTTCAATCAACCTGTGTGTTTTATATATTACATATATATATACACCACCTTCATCCTCTTGTTTAGAGCCATTTGGCTCCTTTCCGGTTTGGATGGATGGAGGTGAATTTTTTTTTTAAAAAAGAAAATACAAATAACTGGGTCGCAAACAAATAATAATGAAAACGAGCGGGAGTGGTCTCCCCTAAACTTTCTCGTATAGTTTCTGAGTGGAGATTCGTCAAAATTTCGAGTTCTAATTTTTTTGACGATTACAATACTTTCTGTTTGTATCGAGAAAGTGAGACAAACAAACAAACAAACCTGAAATCAAATATCTGTTGCTACGTTTCAAAAAAATATTACTTTGAAGCAGGTGCGATAAAATAGGCAATGCAATGAATACTAAAGCGAAAATTCTGCTTTGGAATTGAATTCCCAAGGAAACAATTTATACTACCACAACCGTAACAATTGCAAAAGCGCGTGAATAAAATATTTGCTGAAATAATGAGATCGGTTTGAATTCTATTTACAACAATAAAAAAATTGTTACAATTCATGTTTGTAAACATTATTTATTGTTATAAATAAAATTTACAACAATAACAGATTGCTACCAGTACGCATGCGCATGAGAATCGGATTAAAAGAAATTGATTATGCAATTTGAACGCCTCTTTTTGACGGATTTGGCCCAAAATTTTACGCGGACCTACATTCATGACGATAAAACTGTGTACCGAATTTTATCCATCTAGCTATTCCAGTTTTTGAGTTATAGTGTTCAGATGAACGCGGACATACAGACAGGCAGACTTCCCTTTGACGGATTTTGTTCAAAATTTGATAGAAACCTACAAATTATGTTTAAAGACCACATACCAAATTTCATCCCCGTAGCTCCAATAGTTTTCGAGTTATCGTGTTCACAGACAGACAGACATGATTCCAAAATTGTGTTTTTCGGACTCAGGGAGGTCTAAAACGTGGAGATTCGTCAAAATCTCGAGTTCGAATTTTTTGACGATTACAATACTTTCCCTTTGTATACTTCGTATACGAGAAAGTAAAAAGAAACAAACACTGGAAAAGAAACTTAAGAACAAGAAGGAAAACGAAACAATATGAAAAATAAAAAAAAAACATAATAAAAGAAAAATAGAATCGTCATAAGTTGCCGGAATTGTGTTCAATCTGGGTGGATGGATGCTCATTGATGTTCCTCAATAATGAGTTATTGTTCTCATCACTCATGAAACGCATTAGAAGTCGAAGTCGGGTTCTGGACAAGTTATTCGTGAGAATGTTTTTTAACCACTGTAATTTATTTTGCACTGCAAGAGTTTGGAAATGCCAGGAGATGGTTAACGAACATTTTGCGGCATAGTGCATTGGATCTCCTTTTCCTCCTCACGAGCAGTTTTCATGTGTTCGAAGATTAAAGGTATGAAGGAAAGCTTCATGTCCTGCAAAATGTTTGGAAATGTCAGGAGATGGTTAATAGACGACATTTTGCGGAATAGTGCATTGGATCTCTTTTTTTAACCGCACGAGCAGTTCTTATGTGCTCGAAGATTGAAGATATGAAGGAAAGGTCTATGTCCTGTAAAATGTTTGGAAGAGCCAGGACATGGTTAACGGATAACATTTTGTGACATAGTGCATTGGATCTCCTTTTCCTCCGCACGAGCAGTTCTCATGTGTTCGAAGATTGAAGTGATGAAGGGAAGGCCCATGTCGTGTAACGAACATAAGCTCTGCTCTACTTCATTCTGGCTTGTTTGAGACCCTAGGCACTATTTCGTATGTAGTGTTGCCCGTTTCTCCGTTATCCCACTTATCTTGACAAATGCTTAAAGCAGCTGACCTTATTTATTAACTTACTGTTGTACAGATCCTGGCACATATCCGAGGTAAAGGTGCTCGCCAAGGTCCAAGAAATTTTTTGGACCTTTGCTGTGGCCTGTAGTTTCATCCCGTCCATCTACTGAAAGCATGCCGTCTCTCTGGTATCTCTTAGCTATTATTCGGTGAAACCTTCCAATTTGGAGTTTCTGAGAAGAACGTAGAAGTATCTCCCCACTGCCTAGATTATACCTAAAAATAAAAATCTAATTTTAAGTCAATGGTTTGGTAGATATAAAATATATGTTACAACTGGTTTCTCGTAAAAATTTAAATCGAATTTATTAAAATTAATATAAATTTTTAAGAAAACTTTGACTTTGAAAACTTTGAAGGACGTAATATCCGATTTTCTAGAGGATTCGCCGTTGAGTGACCTCCGGAATATATGGTTCCAACACGACGGCGTCCCTCCGCACAAGTTATCAAGTGTCCAACAGTACATTCGGGTCAATTTACAGCAACAAGTCACCGGGTATGGTGATTGCGTAGAATGTCCTACATGTTCACCTGACCTGAACCCTTTGGACTTTTTTCTTTGGGGATACATCAAACAGCGAGTGTATGCAACCCCTCCACCAACATTGCAGGAACTTCGAAACCGTATTACGGATGTTTGTGCTAGCGTGTCAACTGCCATGTTGTACAATGTGCAGTGGGAATTGCAGTCCCGTGTCCAGACGTGTATTGTTGCTGAAGGACACCATTTTGAGCATGACAGATAGATGAGCCTCATTTCCGGCAAGTGCAGTTTCGATCAAACAAATGTGCGTTTTGTGCTTTTCATTTGTATCATTTTTGTGCGCTAGATGCTTTTTTGTAATAAATCGATGATGCTGAACAACTTTGTAGTTGACTTTTTCCCCGTATTTCGTACCGTTTTTGAGATAAGAACAGTAACTCCAAATTTTGCCATCAGGTGGCTGCTGTAAGCGGTTTCCTTGCGTAGCGCATGGCAACTTTACTATACCTAGACCCCACTTTGATGACTATAGCTCTTGCCGTTCAGAAATTATTGGGGTGACAATGGACTTTAGCGGGCACACCGTATAATAAAAAAACTATAATACAGTATAATATTGTGCAACAAAGACTTTCTTCTTAGTTTCTAATCGCTGACCTTGCATTCGAAACACTGGACTTTAGTTGGAGAGTGACGCTTGAAAATATATATGTTGTAACGACTGTATTTCATGGATTTTGATGATCGTTTTCTTTCTTTCAAACACAAACCACAAGTTCTTCTTCTCAATGCCGGTTGCTGTTCACTTCAGGTTGTGATGTATAATTTAGACTTGAATACATGGTGATAAGTAAGTGATAATACGATGATAAGTTTTTTTGGGCTCGAGTGGTGGTATTTTTTCATAAGACTAAGGTCTAAGATTTTCAGGAAAATTAATCATTCTGGCGAATTATTAGTTGGCTTATTTCATTTTAAATATTGCTGGCACTGTAAAATGAAATATTAAAACGCCATATTGCGCACAGGATATATATTGACCAAAATGGAACGTTAAGACATGGAAAAATCATCAGATTGCATGAGTGAGCGCGCGGCGTAAACTTCACGACAGAAGCATAAAAGAACATCAAATCACCTTGAAACTCGGACAAATCCCTTTAATCCTGAAGAGAGAGGTCGAATGAAGGAATAGCAGTGATCTTCAGCCAGTTCTGACTTCCAATCTGATAATAGTGTATGAAAAATCCCATTTCACGTAAAATTTGCGCAGGCGCGCCCGCTGGAAGGTTATGACTATAGTCTACCTATAGACAGACTACTGGAAGATTTGCATTTTAGGCGTTCTAGATGATAGAGAGCTAATACAGATAAAAGGCATCTTCATATCGCAATTTTCTATGGATTTAAAAAATATTTCCCTTCTGATATTCGTAAAGCGCTGTCTAATTAAATAAAGTATTAGAAATAACCAACAGTTATGGATAGTGCTCATTAACAAATATATAAAACATAGCTTTAAAACCCAAAGGGGAAATTCGAGAACAAATGATATGATTAGGAATATCAAGATTTCACAGTAATAATAATAACAATAATAATAACGAGACACATGATTATTTCCTTTTGATAACAAGCAACATCCTTTTGATAACAAGCAACATTCTATTGATAACAAGCACAACGAACATAAAATATATAAAAAAAACTATTGATAAATTATATGTACCTTTAATCATAACTAAATACAGAATACACCAGCAAAAATGTCATATTTCTGAAAAAAATAAATTCATTTTTTACATAGTATAGTTTTTACTATTAAATTCGAGTTTTGTTAGCTTAGAATGGTAAGATATTTAATTACAAAAAAGAAAATACAGAAGAAACAGAGGAAGTAAACAATAGTGATAACAATATATCCTTTGCGCGCAAAGCAAAAGCAGCCAGTGATTGCATTTAACAATATTGTCTATAATCACCTAACCAATTAAGATAGAATCAAACAACAAAAAATGCTTCAATAAAAATTATAACACATTAAGATTAAAGAAATAAAATGGAAAAAATGGAAGTGAACTCGAATGGCGAACTTTTTCAAAGTGCCACTCGCCATCGGAGTTCTAATATGGATAAATTTTCTGTCAAGGGAATGACTAAATAGTCAAATAATATTCCCTCTGTGGCCTGAATTTATCCAATAATTGAAATAATGTAGGAAAAAAACCTTTCTTAAATAAGAAAAACTTCAGAAAGTCTTCTTTAAGAAATCCAACAATGAAATAGAAGATAAAGCTAACATTACCTTCTGCCAAATATACCAGTAAAAACAATGCTATCTTAGAAATACAGAAACAAAGGATCTTAAGTCTATAAGCTAGCAAACCTAACTCCATCTATTGAGAAAAAATCGAACCAAATTAACAACAATAAAAAAACTCTTCAATCCGTTTTTTCAGTTGAAGAAATTACTTGGGTTTTCGTTTAAATTATTTTTTAAATTATCAAAAGCTGTGACAAATGTTGAATGGTTATTGAAAATATTTTTAATTCTATTAATTTGTAATTAATTAATTAATTGTGAATGGTAACACATTTTTCCCCTTCAAAAATAAGTCCTAATAATGTTAAATTTAAAAGTCAACGTTCTAAAAAGCTAATTGTAGGAATTTATAACATTTTCAAAGGGCTTGACTACTGTATTTAAAAAATATATCCTTTCGAAAGATATTATTGAGACATTGCATACTTTAAACTACCAGTCCCGATTGGACAAACTTTAAATTAATTAGAGTATGAAGACAGTTTTCCTTTTAACAATGAAACCTTAACAAACTGCATTGACAAAACTGAAAAGTTCTATGAAATTTAAAATATTTTACCAATGAATTCGAAAAGACTTTATAGAATTTAAAATAAACTTATTGGGTGGAAGAGAATATAATGGCATCGAATAATTCAGAATTATATAGCGAAAAGTTTTTTTTGTTTTGTAAAATAGAAAAGTTTTTTTTTTAAATTTTGAAATAAACTATTCTTTTCAATAATAAGTTTTTTAATAGTGGCATTTATTCCATAAGAAATGTCATAGAATCTTAAAAAAAAGAGAACGGAACAAATGTGTAGAATAAATATTTTAACGATGTATAATTTTTGAGCATCGAAAGTAATTTCAAATTTTAAAAACAATTTAAAGAAAATAATTCTATGAAAGTCTCTATTCTAGACGTTCAGTTAAAAGCAAACAGAATCTCTACGAAATTTATCCTTAAAGTTCGAAAATGAGTAATAAAATGCACTCATATCTTTTCAGTCCTAATTAATTTATAGAAGGCAGACTAATACCTTTAGAAAATGCTAAAAAATAAATTTCTTAAAAACTTTGAATTAATGGTTTTCCTCTAAGATTAAGGATGAATTTTTATAACTATTTACTTTCAATTAATAAGTTTTAAAAAACTAATGCTGCACAAATTGAACAGTAAAATTATATAAATTTAAAAGTCTAAATTATATAATTTTTTATTTCCTATAATTTCAAATTTGCAGTATCTGAAATTTCTCTTTCCATAACACATAAAAAAGCAATAATTTAATAAAGTAAACTCGCGTTTTAAAAGCGGAAAATAAGTGTATGCAAATATTTGTAAGGTAAAAGTTTAGCTGAAAAAAATAGGTTTTCCTGCTACAGGTTAACCGTCAACAAAACGAAAGAAATATCTTTTTCTAATAGACCAAATGTATAATTAAAGAAGAAGAAAATAAAAGAAAAATAACATCACTGAAATTTCTTTTAAATTTTAATGAATGCATTCTCTTTAAAAAATAGTGATAACAAAATAAGAATGATTTATATTTGCATCAATAATATTTCTGTCCCTTTTTTTAAACTAATTTTGAATAAAGATATTGATTAATAAAATTGCTTACTTGCCACGTTTTTTATTTTGAATTTTTTTGACGTTTTTTTGCCACTTTTTTGAATTTTTTTTTTCGGTTTTGATGTTTTCTAAAATATTTTTTGTAAAAAATTGTTTGAACAATGAAGGTTTTAATTAATTAATTTATTTATTTTAAAAGAAACTAAGTTTAAATTACCATTTTTTTCAATATATTCCTATCACTTTTATATAGATTTATCTGTACACCTTTATTTGAAAAATAAAAATCCTGCATTGTGGGGCTCTTTTTCTTACATATTTGCCACAAATTAAAATATTTTATTTAAAATACGACATAATAATTTATACAAAAATTAAATTATAAATTTATTTCTTCCAGAAACGCAAAAATACAATATACAAATTTTTGGTGATAAAAAAATCAGGCCAATAAATCGCAGAGGATTATTTATAAAGTCTAATTACTCATTAAAAGAGAAGACAGAACTTTTTCTTACATATTCTCTATAAAATGAATCGTCTTTCAGTTATAATCAGTGGCGGTTCGTCAGCTCAAAACAAGCTATATTGCAAAAGTTTTATAGACCTAAGTGGTAGGAAATTTTGTGCTTATTATTTTGGTATATAATGGTGATAGCCTAAAAAATGATAGTTTTTGAATTATAAGGAAAAACTGGAGAAAAATTGTTTTATGTTTTTTGGCTATAAATAAAATTCCAGCAAAAATTATTGGTGGCAAACCTTCGAATCGTAATCAGCACCCGAAAAAACATAAAGAAGAAGAAATTTAAAACTCCTCCAGAATTGAATTAAAAAAATCAACTTAAAGACTAGACTACTGAGAAAAAGTGAAAAAGAGCCAAACGAGGAAGTCGCACCAAATGAGAGCTGAAAAAATGCAGCTCAAATGAATGCAATTTCAAGCGGAGAAAGGATTGCTTTTCTTCCGCTTTGCGTTGCTCTTTGCGTTAATATCGGATCCTGAGGAGGGGCAAAACTTGATGCAGCTCTGGTCTGTCTCTCTCTTAATTCTTGATTGATTTTCCGCTTTTGTTACATTTTTATTACTTTTTTACCATTTTCGCTGATCACTGAATTCTCAAAGTGGAAAAGTAATCTAATTAGAATAAAAACGAAAATATAATCTTTTAAAATAATTTCAGGGGGAGTTGCAGCTCTTATAAACGAGCCGCCACTGATTAGAATATAGCATAAATATTTATGCAATACATTATTATAAATTATTTTTTTGTTCCAGACAGCCAAAAATGCAATATACAAATTTTATTTGGTGATAAAAATATCACGCCTACAAATCGCAAACGATTCCTTAAAAAGACGAACAACATGTTAAAGGAGAAGACAGCACATTTCCATTAATGAAGCCTCCCTTACTTGAATTCGACATGTCCATCTTTAATGGCGAGTGAGACATAATCTCCTTTTCCCGATGCCGTCTGTCCATTGTAGAGGATAATGCCGTCGTTTGCGAGGGTGCGGAGCTCCAACTCGATGGCGAGCCGACTGTAAGCCTCCAGCTTTGACAACTCCAAGTAAGATTTGCCGTTAAAGAGGGGCATTCCGATTACATTCGCTGCGAATTAAAAGGAGTTTCAGATCAGGTTTACGATAATACTCTAAAGAAAAGATAATTATC
>BGPR01050780.1:0-10980 GCA_013235015.1 Araneus ventricosus
TTCTCTCCTGCCCACGTTGTGCCATGTCTGACAGTCGGCTATTTCTTCGTTCTTCTGTTTCTTCCGCTCTTCTGTCCTGGCCACGTTGTGCCATAGTTGGACAATCGGCGGCTTCTTTCTTCTTCAGTTTCAACTACTCTCCTTTCACGTTTTCTAATTGCCTCCCGTCTACTGGCAGCATCCCCTGTAATTCCTCTTTTTCTTTTAGGCATCGGAAAAAGCGAGAATTGAACAAAGCAAAAATAGTAACTTCCAAATATCAGCTTAAAACAGAAGCTTCCACAAATATTTAAACTTGATCAAATCAATGAATAATGATTAAAATCACTAACATAACTAATCTATATCTTTCGGCACATAACTTTACAGAAACAAAACACGCCTGTAAATTCGTTAAAATGATTCTGTTCAAGTGGCAAAATATCACGGGATAAAAAAAAGAATTTATACACTTTCAACAATGCATTTTTTTTATTTCTGTCAGCGTCACTTTTTTATTGTTGTTGTAACAATGTTCCTTAAAGTAAACGACTTCAACCATAAAATAAATTTTGAATTGCGCTGTAACAATGAAAAGTATTGTTATAAAGTATCCCAAACAATGAAAAGCATTGTTGTCAGTTAGTTTTTAATTAATATCTTTTTCACTAATTAAAATTTCGAAATTTAAATGGCCGAAATGGCTTCCCTGGATTATTCCCCATCTTTTGGTACCTTCCGCGCGCTTCTCCGTTCGGCGGTTCGTGAGAAGATAGAGGGACATACATACATACATACGTTTGTTTACCTTCGAATTTTAATAGAGTAGATAATTCTTCGATGGCACATTGCCACTTATTCTGTAAGTTAAGGCTTTTAAAATTGGCTTTTCAGTCTAACCAATTTTTTCCAGGCAATTTTTTTATTTGATTTTTAATAAATTTAAAAATTAAAGGTTTTTTACGTATATATTACATAAGTATGTTTATTTTTTTATATACTGCACTCGCGTTACGACCATATTATATGCGTTTTATTTATCATTGTTATAATTAAGAGCAAATTATAAAAAATAGAATAAAGAGAGATGGAACATCTACAATGTCTGAGACTCACACTCTTTGAAATACAATTTTTTACAATGTTTGTTACATAAATTTTATATCATCCAATGTTTTCAATAATGGACGAACAGAAAGCTTTAAAAATGGAAAACATTGTTGAAAATAAAAAGTAACTCGGACAAAACGTGTCATTGTTTGGCCTGCCATTGCCTTCAAAACATTATTATTACAAGTTTCAACAGTATTCGGTTTAGAACTGCATTATTTGAACAATACCCAAATTCTGAAAGCGTCTTTTTTAGCAATCTATAAAAATGCTCCATACTTTTCGAAGAATTCAATCCAGTGGTGGGAGGCGAATCGCTCCTGGACTCCAGAGTCATGGCTTCAAACTGGTCACAAATCGTGAGATTTCGGAAGGCACCCTTCAAGGGGTTCGTGAGGCTCCTGTTTTCCTCTTTGCTACTCTCCGTAACTCAAGAACCAGTGGTCCTTGAGTCTGTCGACGGAATGCCTCTCCCAGTGGTTCCATGGGGGAGGTGTACTGAATTCCTCGACTACGGACCCTCATGGACATCTTGAATGCCTATATCACCTTTAAAGGTTAGCTGCACCATTAAAGGGTATATCAGACGGGGCAGTGTAGTGTCAGCGATTTCTGTGCACACTAGGGTATTGCCGCCGGCCCAAAGTGTCTCGTCACGTAACATTCTGAAACCTCACGATTAAACCAAAGGCCTCCTGGAGTGCGTCTCAAGACATGAAATCGACTTGGACGAGTCCCTATCTCGTCTTCGGCGAGTCCCTATCTCGTCTTGGACGAGTCCATGTCTGGAGACTTTGACGAGTTCGTCCCTGGAGACTTTGACGAGTTCGTCCCTGGAGACTTTGACGAATCGGGTCCTTTGAGACTTTGACTCGTCGGGTCCCAGGAGATGTTGACGCGTCGGGTCCCAGGAGATGTTGACGCGTCGGGTCACAGGAGACGTTTACGGGTCGGGTCCCTGGAGACGTTTACGGGTCGGGTCCCTGGAGACGTTGACGAGTCCGGGAGCGGCTTCGCTGAGGGGTGGGTGGGTTGGTTCTCTACGCACATGCATCAAAACCGCAAACTTATGTATTTGGAGTCGGTGACGTTTCGTAGTGGTTACGTCTGGAGACTTATTCCATTGCTAAACTCCAAGAGAAGAGGTTGCGTCTCTGAGGAGCTCGTGGGGATGTTGATATATCAGAAATGAATATGTGTAGCATAACTCGAAACTAAGCTGGCTCTATATCATAGAAACAACATAACATAATGTAACATAGTCAAACAACTTAGACGCTCGTAGGAACTCGTCTAATTGGGTTGGATTGGAGCTCGTTCTGGATTCCTCATCTAATTGGATTCCTTGGAGCTCGTCTCCAAGGAATCCAATTTGACCATTTAAATTCCGAAATTTTAATTAGTAAAAAAGATATTAATTAAAAACTAATTTACAACGATACTTTTCATTGTTGCAGCGCAATTCAAACCGTTTTCATTGTTTAAACAAATATTTAATTGTGTGTTCTGTTTCATTGTTGAAAGCAGCAACAATGCAATATTGATCCCTCAACAATGCAATATGGATGGCGTTGTGTGCGGGTTTTTGTAATTGAAACAGGGAAATTTAAATCTCTCAAATAGGGTTTTTATTAAATAGGGTTTTTCCGTGAGGTTTTACTTTGATATTTCATGTATGCATTGCGTCTCGCATCATTCGTATATACTTCAGTTCGAATAGTAGTTAGATTTGTTTATTTACATCAGGGATGGAGAGTCGGCCTTTCTTGGAGAAGTCGGATTAGACGTCGTTAGTTAATTAGTCATTCTTAGACGGGTGGTTAGTGGTGGTGGTGGGGGGAGGATATGTCAAAAATTAATTAAGGGGTACGCGAGGGAATAAATATTGGATCCCCTGAGATAGACCATTCATTTCGCCAGGTCATTGTATAATATTTTTTACAATTTTGTTTTCTGTATTTTTTAAAATATTCGATTTTGTTACTTTCTCGTATATGAAGTATACAAAGAGAAAGTATTGTAATCTTCAAAAAATTCGAACTGGAGATTTTGACAAATCTCCAGTTCCAGTCCAGTGACACGTTTTAGACCTCCCTGAGTCCGAAAAACACAATTTTGGAATCATGTCTGTCTGTGAACACGATAACGTTCACAGACAGACGCTTTTGCAATTGTTACGGTTGTGGTAGTATAAATTGTTTTCTTGGGAATTCAATTCCACAGCAGAATTTTCGCTTTAGTATTCATTGCATTGCCTATTTTTATCGCACTGCTTCAAAGTAATATTTTTTTTGAAACGTGGCAACAGATATTTGATTTCAGGTTTGTTTGTTTGTTTCACTTTCTCGTATACGAAGTATACAGAGAGAAAGTATTGTAATCGTCAAAAAAATTCGAACTCGAAATTTTGACGAATCTGCACTTAGAAAGTATGCGAGAAAGTTTAGGGGAGACCACTCCCGCTGGTTTGCAACGTTATCTCCACTTTTTTCTTTTGAGTCTCCCCAAGAAGGTCACCGATTAATTTTGGAAGCTAAAATTAAAATTAATGGGTATTAACAATATTAATTACGATATTGTTTACCTATACCTGTCAGGCTCATTGAACCCGACGGAGGGATAATTTTAATAAAGAACATGAGTGTAGTCTGCAAAGAAAGTTTTGAATTTGTTTAACACTCAACACATTTCAGAATTACATACAAAATAGTAACAGATGTTCATGGCTTAACCGAAAAAACTCTTATCTGAAACGGCTTCTCCCCTTTAGTTTGGTTAACCGGAGTTCTACTGTATTTGGAATTCGAAAATGAAATAACCCAGTGATTTTTTTCCTGCATAGTTTCGCATTTTTTTTATTATTAATGAAAATGGATACAAGAAATATTCTCACATTTAACTGGTTAACCCTTTCGCTCCTAATGCCAGCTATATCCGACATCCATAATGTGACCATACGTTCCGTTTTCAAAGGGACAATCCCGTTTTTCGGTAGCATGTCCCGTTGTCCCCAAACACAGCTTCGTGACGCCCAAATGTCCCGTTTTCAGAAAGAGAGAAACCCACGATAACATTTTTTTTGCGTAGAATGGAGAAAGAGACTGAATAGGTAATTTCAACGTCTTTTTTTAACCGATTTAAATGAAAATTGGAGACAAACCTACAATCGGGGTTTCAAGACTACATACGCAGTTCCATTTAGCTCAGTAATTTTCTTAAGAAGTTATGAGGTTCAAAAGTATGCGATTATACAGACCGACAGACGGTCAACCCTTTGACAGTTTTCGCCCAAAATGTGATACGGACCTACATTCCTGATTATAAAACTGTGTTCCAAATGTTATCCATCTAGCTATTCAAGTTTTTGAGTTATAGTGTTCACATGACCGCGGACATACAGGCAGATAGACTTCCTGTTGACGGATTTTGTCCAAAATTTGATAGAAACCTACAAATTATGTGTAAAGACCACATACCAAATTTCATCCCTGTATCTCTAATAGTTTTTGAGTTATCGTGTTCACAGACAGACATATTTCTAAAATTGTGTTTTTCGGACTCAGGGAGGTCTAAAACGTGGAGATTTGTCAAAATCTCGAGTTCGAATTTTTTGTCGATTACAATACCTTCTCTTTGAATACTTCGTGTACGAGAAAGTAAAAAATCCTACGGTAATGTCAAGTAGCCCGGCGATGATGCGCTATACTTGTCACATATATGTAAGTTGGTCAGAAGCCTCCTATCTCACACTTAGTTCTAACTACATTACACCGCATGAAGTGACAGGATGAAACACTGAGAATATGTTAAGCGAAAGTCGTTGGGTGGAACTGATCAAAAACTTTCACGCCAATAATTTAAATTATACGAACTTTCGTATAATTATTGAATATATTCTATGTCTGCACTCGTAGAAATGGTCTTCTTTCTAATGAATAAGTTGTGGACGAGCTAGAAAACACAGTTGCAAGTCGCAATTTATAAAGCACCGTTAACTACCAAAGTTAATTTTAAGAAATCCTACCAAGAATTATATTCCTTTTTCAAAATCTACAGCAAATATACCAAAGCAAAAATGTGTTCTTCAGAAAAATTCAACATCACATGAATTATTTATTTTCACGTGTTTATTCCTGATCTTTTCATTAATAAATAAAAACTGAAAAAATATATGTTTTCTTGAATTCAAATAATATTACCTAAAAATTAAAAATTGTCCCGTTTTGAGTGAAAAAATAAATGGTCACTTTAGGCATCCACTAAACAACCAATGGAGACGAACCACGGCTGTAGCCGGCATACATGATGTGACTCGTTTATCGTCGGTGGCACTCATTCGAATTATTTACGGCATTCATAAGAACTAGTTTATAGCAGTTACAGCTCAAAATCAATCAACTAGGAAAAATAGAATAAATTTAAAAAATAATAAATTTAACTTAAACTTTAAGCAGAAACAACAAAATAAAAAAAAATTAAACAATAAAATTTATACAATGTTTAAGTTGCGCGCCATTGCAGCTGCATCCAAAAAACAAAGAACAATAGAAATCAATATCATTCAAAGGAAGCCAATCTAGCCATTCTAGTCCATTTTATCAAGGGCTAAGGACTGTATTCGAAATGGATTCAAAATATTTGGGAAATTTTTTCTGTAAGAAGCTCGCATTACGCCAAATATAGCTTCTCTTTGCCCGAAATTTCCCAACAAAAACAAAGCAGATCTGTTCATCTTAAAAGCATTATTTTTTAAAAAAAGGAAAACCAAACACAAACTTAAAAACTCTAATTGATAAAAATATTAGCCATCTGGCTGTTATTTTTTAGTTAGTAAGATTGATTTAAAAATATTAGCCATCTGGCTGTTCATAATAACAGTCGTCATAAAAATAAACTTACCCCATGCCCAGAATATAGAAAAAAAGTCCTCACGCTATCACAATCCCACGCTAACTTTCTGCTAAAATAAGTAATCAGCAAATTTTTTAAAGAAATACTAGAACCATGGCGCCATCTATATTCGAAAAGACAAAACAGAAGGAGGGAAAACAGGAATTTTAGGGAATGGAACTATTTAGACATATTAATAAAAAAATATATAGCAGTTACATTCAAAATAGTTATAGCGCAATATGCACATTTTTGGGGTGGGGTCTGGTTCAGTGGGGTAGCGGAGCGAAGCCCAGTAACAAAAGGATTGAAAATTCATTTAGAAAAACTCACTAATCGTGTAACGTCGCAAGAGAGATTGGTTTGTAATGTAACAGCAGAAAATGGTAGACACAAATCCCGTGTTCTGCCTATTTTTCAGTTCATTTCTGCTAACTTTTAATAAGCAGACGCCTTACTACGATGAACTAAGCCTATTAGAAATTGGAATACGTCTGCTTTTTATACAAATACAGCTGAAGCATTCATTCTTTGAACATTTTCATGATTTATTTAGGGTTTCAAGTATAAAAGAGCGTCAGAAAGGTATGTGATGCTAAAGGGCTTTTGCTTTATTTCTGTCTCGAACGTTTGCTATTAATTAACGCCTTCATTCACACACAGTTGGTGTTTTAATCCGACAAATAATCATTTAGTTACTTCCATCGACATAAAAGATACTTTATATTTCCAATTAATTTTTTAAAGGAGATTATCAAAGATCAGATGCAGAGTGCTGTTAGAGACGACCTAGATTGGGAAGGGAACAGTTTTTTCAAAAGTTGTTCTGACTTCAAGAGTGGATTGTTACATTTGTTACTATGGGACGAAATGAGATTCAGCATTTGAATGCGGAAACTTTGGGTGGTTCCGAGTTGAAATCATATTTATTAAAATTTTGAAAACTTGTATATTTTTTCAGTGTGTCAATAAACAATCTTGAGTTATGTGAAGAATTTCGAAAGAAAGACATTCGTCCGGCTTATAATTTTTATGCCGTAAGTATGCTTTTAGAATAACTGAACGGGACTGAATTACAGAGCATGAATTTAATCCGTTTATATGCGTAATCAATGAAAGAGAATTGAGTCAACACATGGGAAGCAACATTCGCATGACAAATATAAGTGTGCATGTCGTAGTTCTCGCTACAAATAGTTTTATGCTATGTTGTAATGCTAAGTTCTCTTTAGGGTTTCTGGTTTCCCGCCCTTTTTTCTTTCCCGGGAATTTCCGGGAAATCCCGGGAACATAACTGTCATTCCCGGTTATGCATCAAAACTTGAAAAATTATGAAAATTAATTATTTTTAATTGATACCAATAATAGTTACACAAAATAAGGATATTCATAAATTCCAAATTTTATACTCCTTTATATATTGATATAAAATACAAATAAAATACGAGGGCAATTCGGAAACTAACCGCCGTTTGGGCGTGGCGCTGGAAGTACGGTTTGGAGCGCCCTCAATCGAATGCACGAGCAACCTGTGATTCGGTAATCTTCCAGTCGGCGAGTGAGAGTGTCGTAGAGCCAAGCGTTTGCTAGTTAGAACGTGACACCACAAATTCAAATCTTTAAGTAAAGAGAGCCTTTCAGAATAAAAACGGTTAAGAAAAAGTTTTTAAATGCAAAATATATAAATATTCAATTACAAAATTAAGTACGAAAAAGAAAGAACCCTTTTAACAAAAACGAAACTATTCTAAACTAATAGCATGAAAAACAGAACTCATGAATCAATTGAGACTAACTTCCAACTGGACCATGAAGCAAAGGTTGAATAAAATAAATAAAAAAGAAATTAAACTGCTGAACTCATCTCATTTAAACATAAAAAAACTGCCTGAATTGTTTGACTCCATAACAGCAATCGGATTTGCCCGTCCAATAATGACGCAGATCAAAGGGGCAGCGTTACGGAATTTCTGTACATTTATTTTATAGATTATATTGACCCGCCAAAATTCTTTCTTTTATTTAATAGCCCGCTCCTAAAAAATTTGCTCATCCCTTCTGCAGAGTGTCAACAGATAGATATGTCGCATCTCTCTCTATATATTATCTTTGTTTCAGAAAAATTTAATGCTGCATCAATTGCAGACGATTTTGTAAAATTGTAGCATCTCTTTATATATTATTCTTTTTGTTTATTTAAAATTTATTTTGGCAACAAAAAAGACGGTGTTAAAAATATTATAGAATAAAAAAATGATTGGAATAAAATCCCTTTTTTAAAGAGGAATTTTTGATTCGTCGATTATCCTACAAACTGGTGATTCGGATTAGTTTTGAAATACGAAATGAAATCATGATTACTAATGGAGCTTCTAATTTTTGAATTAACTGATATCAGCGGCAAAATAAATAAGTTAAACATTAAAAGTTCTCCATTTTATGATGAAAAACCTGAAATTTGATTTTTCCAAGTTGAGGTACAGATTGCAATTGCTAATATATAACGCAATAGAATTGTTAATTAGTCGTCCTACATAGACACACGCACATATCTTCTTTTAGTATTATTAACTTTAACAGAATTAGCTAATTAAAATAGTTTACAGTACAACCATAATGATAAACTGAGCATATAAGAATTAGGTTGAAGTTCTTTGGGGATCATGTGTCCTCAGTTTATTAGAGAGATATAAAACATTTAAAACTCAAGAGAGATGGTTCTACCTATTTTTCAGATCATACCTGCTAACTTTTAATAAGCAGACGCCCTACTGCGATGAACTAAGCCTATTAGAGCTTAGAACATGTCTGCTTTTTATGCAAATGCAGCTTGTAGCATTGTCCGAACACTTCCATGATTTAATTAGGATTTAAAGTACAAGAGAAAGCCAGAATAGTGTGTGACGCCGAAGAGTGTTTTATTTCTGTCTGCAACGTTCGCTATTAATTAACTCCGCCATTCACACACAGTTGGTGTTTTAATCAGACAAATTACCATCTAGTTACAGAAAATGGAGATCTTCAGGAAAATCAAATGTTATTACATCCATCCACATAAAAGATACTTTATATCTTCCATGATTTTTTAAAAATGAAATTATCAATTATTTGATGCAAAGTGCTTTTAAAGACGACCTAGATTGGAAAAGAACAGTTTCTTCAAAAAATGTTATGAATTGTACAGTGGATTTTTACATTTTTTACAATGGGATAAAATTAGATTGGGCTTTTAAATAGCGGGAAAATGTGGACTTTTTCTGGACAGCCATTTTTTTTCTTTAATTCTTGACGCGTTCCTAGAAATGTTTCCCTGCTATAGAGAGTCAACAGATACATAGATACACACACAGACAATCTTCTTGTATTATTTCTATCCTTAACAGAATTAATCGATTAAAGCTGTCTACAGTACAAAGATAATGATAAACTAAACATATAAGAATAAGACTGATGTTCTCAGAGCATCATATATTCCCAGTTTATTAGAGAAATACAAAAAAATTTAAAACTGAAGAGATGTTTCTACTCATTTTTCAATTCATTCCTGCCAACTGTTAATAAGCAGACGCTCTACTGCGATGAGCTAAGCCTTTAGCGATCAGAGCTTATGTCTGCTTTTCGCTGAAATACGGTTTTAGCGATCAGCTGCACATTTTGCATTCTAGCATGTTAGCTGGATTGAAACATGTTGATCAAAGAATTAAAAATAACAACCATATTCAAAGCCTATGAGTATATTTTCCCAATATACGAAGGCAAGACCAGGAGAAAGCGAAGACCCCAGTAAATCCGAGATTCGGATAGTCCGTTACCTTTTAGAATTTTCTGAAAATTTTTTGCACGAAAATGAAAGAAAAGTAACAATTACGAATCAAGAACAAAGCTAATGTTTATTCTAACTCAAAAAGAAATAAGATTGTTCTTTAAAGTAAGATACAGCACATATTAGTAGGAACAGACTAGATATCTGCCTCAACATTTGCCACTGTACCGTGCAGATCCTTGCATTGCTCTTCCTTTTGCCTTACAGTACCCAGCCCTCTACATTTGGTATATAAGGGTATTTTACAAAGACTTCTTGGATAATCCAATTCCCAGCATCTAGACAAGGTCAGCCCAATTGGTTTCAAGGATTCTACTAACTGTCGCAGATGACTTTGTTTACAGATTTCGGAACTATCTTAAGTATTGACTTTGTTTCGTTCCAGACTATATTTGGGGACTTTGTTTACAGATTTAGACTATCTTTGAGACTTTGTTTGAGATTTCAGAACTATCTTAGAGGACTTTGTTTACAAGATTCGTTATCTTTGAGGTTTTGTTTACCGTTTCAAGACCAATTTTAGAGGACTTTGTTTGTTTACAGATTTGAGACAGATGACTTTGTTTACAGATTTTCAGACTATCTTTAGGGGACTTTGTTTTGAATTTCAGAGAAAAATTAATTTAATAAAATGACGGAAAATACGATAAGATTTTATCATGGAAAAATATAATGAGACCTGCATTCTTTATCTTTAAACAATGAAGAGAGCACACAATTAAATATTTGTGTTAACAAATGAAAACGGTTTTAGTTTTCATTTAACGTAAGACAATATTGGTATAAAATTGCCCTTTCATCTGTTAAGGTTGTTAAAAGTAGAAAAAAAATCAGATATAAGACTAAGTATCTTCAAGAAAATTTGTACTTTAAGATGGTGTAAAATATTTTTTTTGTGCAGGCTAACAGAGGGTTATGTAAAATACATAAAATATTTAATCTTTTATTCAATTAAAATTTTTAAAAAATCTGCTCGACATGCACGTCTCTACGACCTGAAATATTTGTGCCCTGGTTGGTAACTTTAAGTCAATTGCAATGAGAGCCAACAGACAAACCACACATTCGCTTTTTTTATTATTAGTACCTTCCTTTCAATATTCAGTGTGTTTCACAGGAATATAATTACAATCAGATCTTTTGCAATTTGAGTTTTCGCAGTTCCATATAGGGTTAAT
>BGPR01050781.1:0-10980 GCA_013235015.1 Araneus ventricosus
TGCATCCCATTTAAAGAGGATTCTCTCAACAATTTGATGCTTTTTTTTTTACATCTATTAGTGTCCTCTCTTTTTAAACTCCACTACCGTTACCAATTACACAGTGTCCAGGTAACAATAGTCATGGGTGCAATTCATAGAATTTAAATCTTGGATCATTCAAGTTACTTCCACTAATCTTAAATCGTGAAAAGAACTAATATGGAAATTGCTTAAACAAATATAGTATGGAATGGAAATAAAGCCAAGTTAATGGACTCTCACTATGTCTGTGCTCAACTAGGTAATCAAACTACATTGCATGTATGTATGTAAATATAGTAAGTGGGAAAAAAACTAGATTTATAAGACAGACAAAAAAAAAAAAAGGAATTTTTAAGCCTCTAGTCCGAAACAGCATAGCATGATAATGTCTTCGGCTAGATTCATCAGTTTTCATATTTTTTAAAATTTACTCTTAATTATGGCAACAATAGTGTGCACACAAAAAATGTATTTACTAATGCATTATAAAATAAGCAACTAATAATATATAAATGGAGTAACTGAACAATGAAAAAGTATTGTAAAATATACTTGACAAATTTCTTATTAAAATTAAGGTGGAATTTTACAGAAATAAAATTGAAAAATTAATTTTTTTTAATTTTAAAGGGTGTAAAAATGGGTTTTGTGCAATAACATTCTCCGAAGTTATCGAGACAAAATGCACATATTTTAATTAATTTTTAATCAAAAATCTAATAAAAATTTTGAAAAACCCTTTCTTAGTGAGCACCTTATATCCAAGCAAGGACTCTGTGCCAAATTAGGTATCTCTAGATCCAATTATCTGTCCTGCAGAGTGTTTTGAACAATTTTGACACCATGCATGTTGCTGGACACATCACGCAATTTACAGATAGTAATTCAAAGCATAAATATAATGTTGAAAGTGAAACAAAAACTACAACTGCTTCATCATGAGGGAAGACAAACCACATTGCTTTTTTTTTACAGATCACAAGCCAAAAACTGAAAAACATTGGTTATCCTGGAACCAATATCTGATTTCACTCTTATATTTTTGCATTTTATTCTTATAAGTTTTAATTTAAATACAAAGCCTGAAATTACCTGGGAGTTCTAATGGATGACCAGTTTTGGCACACCAGTTGATAGGATGTATATCTGGATTATTATCATCAACCCAGTAGTCATAAACCGATGACCAACCATCAAAGTGGATAAGCAAACTATGATCCGTTTTTTCAGCAATAGTAGCTACCCTGATAAGCCCAGGGTTCCTTCTATCAACAGCTTCAAGCTTCATGCCAACTTCGAATTCATTTGGAGAACAAGGTTTGAAAGCTCGAGCTGGGACTGGTGTACTCCTAGTATCAGCTATATATTTATTCCAATTAAATGTTGCATTTTCTTTTGTATCTAAAATAAATAAATTAAAAAATATATTATAAAAAAGGTTGTTAAAATATCGTTTGCAAATAAACCATTGTCAAAGAATTTCAAATCAATCATGTTGAATTGGCTCTACAAGCATGTTGTCATTACATGAAATTATTTCTTTAAAATTTTGCTTAAATCATATTTTATATTAATATTCATTTCCTTCAAATGAAACTCAATTTTATCATACAATAAAATGAAAATTTCTTTATTTTCCAACAAATGAAAGAACTCATAATTGAAGTCACTGGTGACACAGTTATACCTTTTAGAGTGGTTAACTCATTTTTTTCAGTCAAAAATTTATGAAACATTTTAAATATTTATTAAAAGTAATATCGGAACACCATGTTTTAAATTAATCGAAATATCTAATTTACTGAAGTAAAATTTAAAGAAAATCTACTTATTGGTTGGCTTTCTACAATTCCTAAACATGCTATTACACAAACAGTTGATACAGTTCACCTGATCAAATCTGTTAGAAATAATTGGTTTAGTGAAAAAACACTAGGGCAAGTTTGTGTTTTCCTTCACCTGACATCTAAAATCTCTTTAGCTAAGCTCCAAGATATTTATGAAACAGAAAAATCAAATTTGATTAAGATTGCACCAAAGCTACCCCAGAAAGTTTTATATCCCACTTCTTTTGAAAAACAAAATGTGTTTACTGGCCTTAAGTATATTTCATGAAAGCAATAGTGCTGCTTTAGCTCATGGAACTGGAGAAAAAGACAAAGGTACCATGGGAACTAAGGAATTCATCCATCAGTTTTTAAAATGGTGGAAAATTGTTAATGTAAAAAATTCTGAGAAAAGAAAGAGGTTGAAAAAAAAAGAAACTTTTGTGACAAAATTAGGAGTAAAGATCAAATGAGTATGGTATTCCTGAACAAATTTTATGATTGGTTTGTTTCCTGGAACAATAAATCTACATTGACATTAAAAAAAAGAAAAGAACTAGGATTACCAGGTAAGCGTGGTAAATTGTATACAGAGACACAATTTGCCCTTCAGCTTACCACAAAATCATTGATAGATATTGTAAATCATATCTTCAAAGAACACACCCCAGAATATATATTAGGTAAATTTCAAACAGATAATCTGGAGGCAAGTTTGGGCAGTATCGACAAATGTCTGGGAGAAATTATAATGTTTCATGCTTTCAAATATTTGAATCTGAAAAAAAGCTAAAAATTGTAGATTGGATAAAATTTCATTCAGAAAAAAAAAAGGAGAGTTTCACATAAAATCTTTAGAAATTTTTGAGGCAACTTCAGAAGAATTTGAAATAGATGAAAAATTGTATGAGGTTTTCGACACAACTACTGATGTTGAAATATCACCAGAGGAAATGCCAGCATTCATTTATGTTTCAGGGTATGTTGCTAAAAAAGTTAGAAATTAAATTATGATCTTTGTACATCAAAATTTATTACAACAAAAGATTTAGAATGTGAAATTGACACTGCTTGTAAATATGTATCACTTCTAGATTGGGGGGGGGGCTAGAAATGGCCTAATAAATTCACACTAGAAATATTAGTGGAAAAAAAGTTACCACATTTTCAATAAATTAGTAAAGAATTTGAAGAGAAATTTTTGAAAGCCAATAACCACAAGCAGCTGTTGGAACATCTGGTTTTTGAAAAAATGGAATTGCTAAATTCTGTTCCTGAAGTTTCATGTGAATGTAAAAATAATTTTGTCCTAATTGTAAAGCAAAGTATTTCCATTTCAGCAAATATATTTTTAAATAATTATACTAAAATTAAGAATGACCAGCTTAGAGCTAAAGATTTGAAATGAAAATTATCAACTTTAGGATATTAATCCTTTTGTAGTTGAAGGAAATGGACCTATTGGGGAACCCGCCTTCTCATAACATTTTTGAAAAGGGGTAGTGCATCCTGAAACAGTACCTCTAAGGTGATGTGGAAATCTGTTTCTAACATTAAAATTTAATTAGAAATTTATGAAAATGAAATAAAAAAAGCTTATCGGTTTCTGACACTTTTTCTCAAAATACTGGAAAATTCATTTCTTGCAACTAAAAATTGTGTTAAAGCTTTTTTTTTTTAATGAAATGCAAGTTATTTTGCATGTGCTATTTTCACCAAATATTTATATTAATTGATCGTCAATATTAAAAAATTATTCAGTAATGAGTAACTGCCAAAAATCTTAAACTTCTGTTGTGTTCTGTATAAGACTAAGCATTTCCTACATCGACAACAGAGCTACATACAGGGATGAGATTGGCAAAAAAGCAAAAAGACTGAAATCATACGCGAGAAAAAAATTTGTACCATAATTTATACGCGAAAGACGTTTTTAAGAAGTAAAACATCAGAACATGCAACATGATGAAAATATTACACTATAATAATTAATAACTTAATTATTTATAATTCAGTATGTATAAATAAGAAAAAGAAAATTAAATTATTATTAAGTCATTCACATTAAAAGTTAACAAACAAGTTTAACACATCATCAGGGGCATCAGAAAATACAAAATTAGACATTAAAACACATTTACCACCTGTGCATCACTGAGATGCAACATTCACCCAACAGAAGTCTGAGAAGAATAATAGCCTTTTGATAAAAGTTGGCTAAAAAATAAATAAAAATAAGAACAAATAATTTCTTTTTGCTTCATGCAATTGTGTAAAGTGCTCTTTACACACTTAATGCTTTTGTGTCAAGTAAGCTCTTTATAAATTATAATAATGTATCATATACTGAATTCTGTTTTATTTCTTTAATTTTTATACTTTTTTTCAAAAGTAACAGCACAATGATTTTGCACCTTATAACCTAAGAGGGGTCGAGAAATTGTACAGTTACAATGACAGATTCATTTAGCATTATTGTTATTTGAAACATTTCCTTAATTGTAAAAAGAAGTGGTTTTCTTTCGTTTTTTTATTTGTGTGGCTTTTGTTGGTAACAGATCTCCATTAACACGCTTCACCCCTTGTTTTGGAGGGCTCCTATCTTTAACAGATTTTTCTTCAATAAAGGATGTGTTTATACCCTCTGCAAGTTTATTTTCAGTAGAGGCTAAAGTTTTTGCACAGGCTTCATTAGTATCTCTTACTGGTATATTTAATTACTGGTATAGTTGTCAGGACTACATTATTTCTAGAATGCCTAGGTAAATCATCGGTTTTATTTTGAGAAGATTTTTTTATGTCTTATTCTCTGCTTTTTTGCTGCATTTGCACACAGCTTTTTAGCTACCTCTTTTGACAGAACACCGCCCTGTGCCTTGAAGCCACGACAGCTATTTTACAGTTTATTGGGCACAAGACGGAATAACTCTTTTGACAGGAGTTTCTCTTTTTTTTATGTAGTTTATTTATTTGTTTTTGTTCCTTTTTTTTATTATTATTTCTTCATCTTGGACCTTAAGTTTTCAACCAATTTTTTTCAACATGTTCAAGCAAAAAAAAAAATTATTATTATTATTTTTTTTTTTTTGTGCAAAATATGCCACAGAGGTTTTGTTTTCCGCAAAAAGGTGGTACTTAATACTTTGAATGGCACAGAATATGTTGGAATGTTCATCCTTGTAGAGCTTGCCAATATAATGTTGATTCGTAAATAGAAGATGAATCAGCTAGTTTCCTAGCCGGTGGAGTCAAGCCGCATGGTTGAGCATATTTTCCCAGAATTTTCTTTAAAAAAAGGAGGATAGAAAGGTTTCTTTTCCTTGTGTAAAAGCGGAATTTTCGGAAGAAAAAGTAAATTTTTTCGGCGGGGGGAAGAAAAAAAACGGAATTTTGAGAGAAAAAAACGGAAATTTCTCCAAAATAACAAAAAAGCGGAAATCAGCGAAAAAGCGCAAGAATCTCATCCCTGTACATAGAGGCTTTTGACTGTGACATCACGAATCCAACATTCAGGTCTGGAGAGCGATTGTTTGTTTACGTTTCTCGCATGGCCTAGATGATGCTGCGGGAAAGAGCTAATGAAGAATCCATAGCGGAATGACATCACGCATTTGAAATTTGAGGAGAATGTAGTCGCTGCAGCTCTGGATTTTTCTTTTGACACTGTTACTTTTTTCTTATTACTATTTATTTGTTCCAATTTCTCGAAAATACTAAAAAGTGACAGGAAATCGGTGAGAATTGGGAGGCGGGAGAAATTGTTAAAAAGCGGGAGAATTGGAAAATCTGCAAGTGGTAGGGAAAAAATAATCATGGCACATCATTCAAAAGAAAAATTCCAAATATATAATAAACTATTGTTTTTCAAAAAAAAAGAAAAATATTCTATGATAATGCGAATATAATTAATGATTTTACTTTACATAACAGTTAGCTAATTTTCTTAAAAGAACAGTCATTCATATAAATACATTTTCTACTGCATACATGATTATTTGAAATATTATGACCTTCAAAATTTGCTTGTTAATTAAGGGGGAAAAATCATATTTCCTTTTCACTCCTTTCTCAATTGAAATTGAATGTTGCCATGCCCATTAAACTATTTTTAAAAACAGCTTGTACAAGATGAAAAACTAAATTACTCAAGAGAAAAAAAAATGAAATAAATCCAAAATATAAACATAAAAAATGATAAAACATCTTACCTTTTGGTGGCGTTAAAACCTGATTATTTTCTGTACACCAACCAACAGGATGGAGATGAGGAGATGACGCATCAGCCCAATAGTCATACACGTCCTCCCAACCATCAAAATGTATTAAAAATCTGTTGTCCATTACATCTGTTATAGTTGCAACACATACCAGTGAAGAATTTTTCTTATCCACTGCTTCTAATTTCATTCCACGACGAAAGTGTGGATTAGCAGGCTAAAAATACAAATTATTTACTCAGCCAAGTTCACCAAATAAAATTCTGCATAGAAACAACATTCCTATTTAATTTCCATCAGAAACACTTCAAAAATTTTAGCAATATTATCTCAATTTTACCATTAAAATCAAAGTAAGACATTTCATAATAATACATAGTTGTAAATTAATGAAAGGCTAAACCTGGTAAACAGTCATACCTGGCAATGATTAATAACACAATGCAATATATTTAATCATAGATTCCATGTCACTTTTTTTTTCATTCATCAAATAGGGGGAAAACAGAAAACTACAGTGTCGAAAGGTCAGTGACGATTTTCTTTTCCTACTGAAAATATATAAATAACACATCCTAGTTTTCTTTAATAAATTAATTTCAGTTGAAAAATTAATAATCTTTTTTCTCTCTGTCTATAAGCAGGAATGAGGTCAAAAAATTATTTTAGAAGTATTTGCCATAACTATTTTCAGGACTGCCAGTACGATGCTGCTGTCTATTCACATAGCAATAACACTGGTAACATAATGTGTAGTACATTGGAGGTGATCACAAATGTGGTCTGCAGAAGGTTTCATCCATGATATCATTATGGAAATAAATCCATGGCTCTCCACTGTTATTAGCAGTTTAAAATAAATTAATTCATTCTACCAACAAGAACACCAAAAAATACTTAGTTAATGGTTACCTACTGCATCTACAACATCTAACATCACAGCACAGTTTTTTCTTGTTTTTAATATCTTCTGTACTGCATGCTTTCAATTTTTAATTAAAATTATTACTTACTCAGAAATGTCAAAGAAATAATTTGTTAATGTAATTTCTTTGCTGACTACTTGAAACTTGAATACCTGAACTTCATATTTTATTCCAACTTTTAGTTTATATACTACATGCAGTATATAAAAAATTACATCTTATTGAGAGCTTTAGATTTCTGATTAAAACAGGCACGAGATTACAAAAAAATGAAAAAAGAGGAAAAGCATGCAAAATAGAAAAATGGTAAATTATTTAATTAAACGCGTGAACAAGACAATGATGAAAACTAGAAGCGGAAAACCGTGGATCCACGGAATAATCTCATGCCTTTTAATAAAAATAAAATCTTTCCAGTTCATCCTTAGTATTTTTTTTTTTCTCCTCCACCCTAAAAGAAAACACCACCACTACAAACTCTATTATTATTAAATACTACTTGCATCATCCATTTATCTCATGGGAAAATATCCGTCTTATCAACCAAATATGTTTTTAACATCCATGGCTTGATTTGCTTAATGAGTTTTTTAATACTAATTATTATAAATTATGACAAGGAGCAATTTTTTAGTCTAATGTCTCCTCATAAAATCATGACCGGAAAAAATCTGTCAGGAGTCAAAAAAAAGTTATCAACAATTATTCCATTACTAAGCACTGGCTATAAGCAGAAAGGTCCAGCGTTGAAGACAGTAACACATCCACTCACGGTGAACCTAACAATTCTATTTTCCAGTAATCTTGAAAGTACATCAAAACTTTAAATAAAACAAAATTACCTGCTTTTAAAATTACGCATTACTATTCTTTATCTTAATATAAATAAAAGTCATTGTGGGTATGTTCCACATCTCCTCCTAAACCACTGCATCAATTTCAACCTAACTTTCTTTACTTATTATTTAAGACAAGGGGAAGATACCTGTCAACTTTTCAAAGTGCAAAAGTTAATTAAACAGTCAGTTAATTAGAAATTAACCAAAACCGTTTTTCCGCTGTAAGTTTGGAGCAAATTATTATATTTTTATAGCATCTGAAAGTTCACGTCTTTACCTTTACAATGGTAACAATTTTATATGTGAGATTTGTCCTTCAATTTTTATTAATTTTTCAAAATTAATACATATATATAAAAAGTCAAATGTGGAAGTAACATGGTCATGTGGTTTGGTTTGGCTAGGTGGCAAAGAGGGAGAGATCCAGACAGCCTGTCCACGTCTACAAAATAGCATACACAGAGGTTTTGATTCTTTCATTAACATAACCTTTCAGCATTTTTTTTGTTTGCTTTTTTTTTAGAATTCTCTTTTTTTTAAATTTTATGTTAATTCTTGGACAGACGTGCAACTCCGTTAATATGAAATAGAAGTTATGGCATTTACTTTCTTTATATTTCATTCATGCAGGTTTTAGTTTTGTTAAAAAGGATATTTCCTTTTCATACTTAATTTTGGAATTGAATATTTATTTATTTTATATTTAATGTTTTTTCCTTAACCGTTCTTAGAATGAAAGGCTCCTTTTACTTTAAAGATTTGCGTTCATCAATTCAGCATTTTTTTATTTTTGTATTTGGTAATCATTTTTTTTCTGTTACTGGATTCAGCATTATTTTTACTCGGAAAAAACAAAAGCTAGTATCAACTGCTTCATCAGTTCTGTTTTTCATGCTTTTTTAAAAAATTTCTTAAGCACTCTGGCAATCTGCATCAGATTTTCTTCAACAACTTTCATTTGCAAATTTTGTGACAATCAGATCCAAAATATTGTTGGCAAGCTAAAAGCCCGTCTTAGATGGGCACAAATCTTCTAGTTTAATAAATACGAGGGCTGTTTTTAAAATAAATACCGTTTTGAAATTCGGCCACTGCAGCTGGCATTACGCGCAAGCGTGTTGAGTATCTGCATCTGTAGGCTAGACACAGATGCCATTACAGAAGAATTCGACTGTATTCAAGTCTGTTTGTGAGTGTTTAAAATGCCTCAGTCAACTGAAAATTCTGCCGACTGTGAAATACGCTCCGAATTCGTTTTCTTAATGCAAAAGGTGTGAAAGCGGCTAAAATTCATCGGCAGATCAGTGAAGTGTATGAAGAAAATATTATGAGCGAAGGAATGGTAAGAAGATGGGTTGCAGCATTTAAAGATGGCCGCACTCATGTACGTGATGAGAAAAGAGGACGACCACTGTCATTACCAAAAACTTGGTGCAGACAGTTGATGGAAAAGTTTGAGAGAACAGACGCTTTACAATTTCATCTTTATCTAATGAGTTTCCTCAAGTATCAAGAAGTGTTCTTTATGTAACTGTGACAGAACGCTTAAATTATCGTAAGATGTGCTCATTATGGGCAGGCGGCAGATTTCTATGAAGATGGAATTCAAAAGCTGTTTGTAGGATACGACAAATGCCTTAATATTGGTGGAAATTATGTCGAAAAATAGATTAAAGTACAGACTTTCATGTAAAAATAACATTAATAAAAAAAAAGCGTACACATTTGTATTTTTAATTTCAAAACGGTACTTACTTAAAAAATAGCCCTCGTAGTTGATTACACAGACGATTTTGAAATAAAGCAAATTTTATGACACTCCGTTGCTAGGCGATGGTGTAATTACTTTACCATTATTTTCTGATGTTTCTCTTTATTTTTTCCAAATATCGTTTGGCAATATTTTCATTGATTTTAAAAGAATTCTAAGGCTTATTTAATTAGAGTAAAAAATTGTTGCAGATAATATTGCCCGACATCTTTACCTGCGTTTTCTACGAAATAATAAATAATATTTTAATTAAAAATATATAACTTGGAGTATTACGAGATTTTAAGTTGTGTTTTAACGATGCCTAAAAGAAAACATAGTCAATCATTAAAATTCCAACAAATGCAAAGATAGTAAAGCTTTTGTAAGCAAATGAAACAAATTATTGACAAAAAGCATGCTCCAGAAATGTTTACAGGATTAAGTAAGTTGCTGTAGCCTTAACTCTATAGTTTGGAGGCTGTGGTTTTGAATGTTTATTGTTCATATTTTTATCCAGAGTCCACACATGAGGTCTTCAAAACAAGATAAAGGTCACTGTCAACAAAAGTTAATAAAAAATTGAGCAAGATTTTGGCGTTTTTCCGAGATATCTTCCGAAAATGTTATCTAACAAAAACTAATTTTATACCATATTTTTTAACAAATTAGCTTTTCAGTGACACTAATTTCATTTCTGTGCAATTTCTTTCTCTCATTTTAATAAATTTTTCAAAATTAATTTTATAAACAATTTGTAACATTTTTTTAGTGTTGATGAACAAAAATGCACATACGAAGAACTGTTGGCAAAAACCTTAACAAAATTCTGGAAAACACTAAAAGAAAAGTTTAAAAGCAGACAATTCACAATTTATAATAGGAACAACTTTTGATTTGGTTCATTTCCATGTTTTTTATTAATCAAAAAGTAATTAATTGTCCGAAAAAGTCCATTAAAACCTTTCTTATACTTCAGTATTTGTGAAAAAAATTTGAAGTACCTATATAACAAATATAACGGTGAAAATTAGTTTTCGGCGCTTTTAAAAAATTGTTTGCTTTAATTGATGTTCTCATTTTAATTTAAAAACATTGTACAAGATAAAAGGATTTTGTGTATTAGAATATTCATATGAAAGTATTTTATCCTGAGCAACGCCAGGTATATTAGCTAATAATTTTATAAAATCACTTAAACATTATAAAATAAATAAAAACAATACATACCCGACTTTCCCAAGTAAATAGATGCTCAGGAGCTGCTTCAGCTTTTGACATTTTCAGATAATTGTCCCAATTAAATTCTTTAGGAGTAAAACCTAAAAACATCCATGAATTTTTAACAAGGATTTTACACTATATTAAACTAGTGTATGGTAATTTAAACTGTGTATT
>BGPR01050782.1:0-10980 GCA_013235015.1 Araneus ventricosus
TCTAGGTCAGCTGACGGTTTTGTTAGGTGGTATGACGTTGTAAACAGGCAACTTGTAGCATAGTGTAAGGGGTTTCCCAGCTTTCCGCAGCCACAGGAATCGCTGCTTCTGATGTTGAATCTTTTAAGATATGTTGGAATTGGGCCGTGGCCCATTATTTCTGGCCTTTGCCATGGAGTAGGAGTTGTCTTGACTTTTGGCAAAACGTTATAAACGCTCCTGCCTGTTTCTCCATTGTCCCATTCTTTTTGCCAGCAGATGATGGACTCTTTTTGTAGCAGACTCTTGATATGGTTTCTTGGCGCTGGGATGAATGTGGGGATTCCCGAATTAACGAGAACTGGCGACGGTTGAGAACAAATGGTAGATTCACGTCACTGGTAGCTAATTTAATTCTTGGCAAGAAAACAACATCGCCACTATTGCATTCAGATACAATTTGGCGTCCAAACTTTATCACGCGCATGATATACCACTGACGTAATTCACTACTTTCTATTAAAAAACGGAAATTAATTTGAAATATATGATTAATATAATTTAACATTTCTCGGGAAATATTGATCATAGCGAGATAAATTTTGGATAGCAAATTTTATTTCACTATTTTAGAGCTATTAAATTTGAAATTAGAACGACAATTACTCTTTTAAAGTTAAAATTACTGAAATTTAGGTTCTCTAACAATGAAATAATGCTGTTTAATGTCTCGCAGTGCTATGGCGCGAGTTTTATTGTTGGTGACGCCAGAGCGTTACTGGAGGATCTGGGCTATTATATTAGTAATATGCAAATCAGTATACAACGGATATACACGCTATAATTTGAAGGAAGAGCAAAAAGACCGTTCTTTAATCTCATAGTTTTAAAAAGTTTGTTTAATATATTTTCTTTACGAATAACCATATTTCAGCACATGCACAGAGATAACTTGATATAATATAGAGACGGATAATAAGTCTGTAAAAACACTAAAAATTTATTTAAACAAATTTAACTAATGCTTGTACTAAAAGTATAATTGAAAATAATTGTTAGCACCGATAGGTACTCCCAAACAGGGAAATAATTTCGTGTGTTCATTTTCAAACCTGGTAAATATTTGCAGACTCCAGGCATCTGAACTTCACAAAATCGTGCCTTCAAATCTGAACAGCATTTGATCTCGATTACCTCCATCAATATAACACAGGTGGTGATCGGTCACTGGCGAATGTTGTGGTTCGTTATTAATAATTATCTGTAATTAAGAATTTTAAACATTAAGCTGTGAATTTTTTATTAAAATCTTTGCTTTATACTCTTATGGTTGCTACGCCGCAAAGACACTCGTTTAGGGCCTCGAGTTTGACATCCATAATGTACAAGGTCGGTCTGGATCCAACCAGGACCGAGGCCTGCGCAAATGGACCAAAAAGTTTTTTTCCTTTGATCATTTTTCTTTCCTTTTTTTGTAATCTAAAGCAAATCGAGGACGCCATTTCACACCATTTGGAGCCCCTCGCACCAAAACCCGTAGTCAGTGCAAATATCCGAATTTTAAAAATTAAGCCATGGAATTTTTATTAAAATCTTTGTTTCATCCTGTTATGGTTGTTGGGCCGCAAGGACACCCGTTTAGGGCCTAGAGTTTGACACCCATGATGTACAAGGTCGGCCTGGGTCCAACCAGGACCGGGTTTTGACAACACCCCCTGAATGAAGAAGGCCTCGGTGATGATTTCTGATGTCACCAATAGTTGGATTTTCTTGCCGGGGGATATCTGGTGTATCTTGCCAGGTCGTATATCTGGTGTATTGAATGACGACATCCGATATGCTACGTGGCAAGCCAATCCCATGACAAGAAAATCCAACCATTGGTGATGTAACAAATCAGCGCAGAGGGAGGTGTTGGTCCTGCCCAACTGGACAAAATAGTTTTTTTTTAATTCATCATATTTGTTTTGCACAATCTAAAGCAAATCGAGGACGCCATTCACACCACTTGAAGCCCATCGCACCAAAACTCGTCGACAGTGCGAATATCCGTTGAGAATTAGACTGTTGTGGTCGAAACTTTTGTAAATCCAACTGCGGCGTACGTTTTACAAGTGCCGCATTCGGTCATGAAACTGAAATACGAACCTTAAAAATTGGGACCGTCTTTAGCAGACTGTGTGACATTTGCGTACAGTGGCAGATCGTACAAATAATTTACTATGGATCAATGATATTTGGCGGCCGGTTGTGTGACTGATAAGAACAAGTCTTCTAGATACATTGCGTCCGTCTTCTAGATGCATTATGAAATACTAATAATACTAATTAAATACGAAATCTAATGCTGACAGATAAAAATACTAATAAAAAATTTGAACTACTATACAATAATAAATGCATTATATTTCATTGATATTTTATCTAATTCAAGAAAACTTCTCTCAGATTTACGTTACAGACTCCGAAATACCACTAAGTTTTATGTCCAGATAAGCAAATTTTCAATTTTTCGGTCCGCCTCGTCGAATATTCTCGCCAATAGAAATAAATTCTAGCAAACCAACACAAATCACTGACTAAGCCCCTCTTGCGATGATCAAAAGATGACTAAGTAGGCTTTAATGACCTGTACGCAAATGCTGCTGTACGCTAGTGTCACAACACCCTTTGGCAAAGCGTTCCAAATGGACTGGGGCGCTCCAACTCGTGAATGCCCAGATAGACCAGCGGGGATATTCTCCCCTCCACTTTCTCGTATGCTGATGCATTATAGTGTCAAATTTTGTTCATTATTATTTTAAATAGCAGGTAGTGGATCTCTAAGTCAGTGGCATGACTTGTAAAGAGAGGAGACGGGGTTGTGGGAAAGGTACCAATAATTTGGAAGCACTGAAAATTCGTTAATAAAAAATCTTGATAGTTCACTTTTTTCTGTTCTCACTTTTAAAATCGTCTAAAAAAATAAAAGACTCCTTTTGTTGCTAAAACTTTTACCCGTGAGGACGCGCATCGGGCCTGTGAGGCCCGGAGGCTGCAGAATTTATCATAGAAAATTAACCCCTGAACGAAAAAATTCCAGATTCACTGTAGCTGCATTCAAGGACATTTACTTGCTGACCACAGGTATTTCAAAAATTTACCCTCATTTGTTATCTCAGAAAACAGACGGTCGGGCCTCCGAAGCCCGATTCGCCCTCTCGCGTTTCTGTGCAGGATTGCTAAGGACAACAGACAGATCAAGACAATTTGTCTCTATTCGAATTACAAGTATAAGATGTAAAGATTAGAAAAGATTTTAACTGAAAATCAACTATTTAAGAATCGATTAAATAAGAAAAGAAAGAAATTGTTGCTGTTGAATTAGTTAAATATCGAAAGTCGACTTCAGAAAAGGAATTAGACAATGAGTGGGATATTTGTGAGTCCACAGATTATTTAGAAGAAGGAAGGAGTAAACGGTAAGGTAGGTGAAAATAACAAATGGTGTAAGAAAGAATCGCGCAAAAATATGAGAACTTTTACACACAGCATCGTCATACAACTCCCGAAAACTTTGGTGAAGCAAAAGTTGTAAAATCGGTTCAAAAGTCCTAGAAATGCTTATCGATGAGACAGATTATGCATCATTACTTATATCCAGGAGAATTCAGGTAATTTCGGACGGGAGAGCCAACCTTTTGATAAATACTTTGGAATTACAAGTATTCAACGATCTTCTTCAATTTAATGCGCTGCCCAGAAGAGATTTATCAGAAAATTATTTTATTAATATTTCATATTCTGTACACTACTGCAAAAAGTTTTTTCTATTACAGTACATGTAATGTTCTGCACGTTTTATTAAAATAAAAACATGACCCGGGCTTACGCCCCCGTGTCCTCACGGGTTAATAATAAAGGTCATAAATTTGCATTATTAAACACTATTGACGATTTAACCCTTCAATCGGCTGGAACGTAGAAAGTCGCTCTCTGATGACTATTCTAAAACCGGCTCCGTCGCAGAAAGTCGTTCTTCGATTATTACTTTTAAACCGGCTCCGGCGTAGAAAGTTGCTCTCTGTTTATTACCCGAAAACCGGCTCCGAAACATTTGAGTTCACCATTTAGCTACAGAGAGGCCGTTTTCATAGCATTCAGCTGAAATATTTTTGCCGTTCAAAGGGTTAAAAAAATACAGGACCCGGGCCTACGAAACCCGATGCGCGTCCTCACCGGTTAATAATAAAGAACAATCATAAAGTTGCTTTATTAAACACTACTGACGCGTACGCCATGGCTGTCAGGACACAGACACAGGTGCAGAGATACGATTGAAATCAATTAGCCAAAGTCCACTTGGAAATATTTATTTATGAATTCTACATTTGATATTTATACTTCAATTTTTTAATAATTTCGATTGATTGTTTTTCATAATGATATCTAAAAAAATGACGAGAGGCTGTCTTTTCAAACAGACGCTAATGTTAAAGGCGTAGGACTACTTTACTTGCGTGACTCTTTGTTTCTTGAAGATTCTCCTAAGTTTTTAAGTTTAGGTAAAGGGATTTCGCGTCACCAATTCATGCGTATTTTTGCCCAACTTTGAGACTCAGTAGTCGCTGAACTACAATTTCGATTTTAAATTTTTTTTTTTAACTTCTGTTGTTACCCTTTGTTTCTAAAATAAGACATTAGTTATATTTTTAACATATGTAGTTACAGAGATATAGAGGATCTCCCATACCAAGTTTTGCTGCATTTTGGCGTGTGAATTCATTTCCTTCCAGAGACCCCAATTGGAGGAACGTAGTCCTACGTTAAAAAGTTTATGAAAATTCCAGGCGTGGGCCATTTAAAAAGCCTTCGTGGCCAGTATCTGATCAGTGGATCTTAGGTTCACCACCACTGCAATGTAGCGTGGTTTGTGCTTCGTAGTCAAGTAAAGAAAAACCGAGCGGCATCTTGTGCGTCTTTCTTTCTACCGACTGTATTTTGCCACAGATCTTCAATTCTAATCATAAAACCGTATGAGAAGTTTGATCCATCTAGCTCTTCGCATTATCGTTCCCACATTTGCACGGAAGTACGAACTTTTCTTGGACGGACCTCGTCCAAAATTTGATAAAAATCTACAATTTCTGAATTATGAAAACAGACCAAACTTCATCCATCTAGCTCGTTGTTTTCTATTACGACTATCACAGACAGACATTATTCAAGAAATTGGGTTTTTTCTTCCAGTCTCAGGAAGATGTAACACGAGTAGACTCGTCAAAATTTCGAAGTGGATTATCTTGACAATTACGATACTATTATGAATCTGTAAAGACGCTTCTCCTGCAATGTTAGTAATTTGGTTAGAAAGAGAGTTTTACAGAGACTCTGAATGATTGCCAGGCCGATGACCCTCATCCTTGGCAACAAAAATGAAGGTTCTAGAAAATCAACGAAATACGGCTGTATCTCTCATAGGAACAGATATCTGGAATTTTCTGGAGAATTTCATGCGTTACACCCTGTCGGGAATCTGTAAATAACAGAGGAGCTCAAACGATAGAATAACCTCTTTGGAATTCTGTTCCTCATTGCGAGTCGGTCAGCTGCTAGACGTTGAGCAATATTGATAATGCTGTTTCTGTTCTTATTTGTGATTTGCTGTCTTCTTGTGTTGCTATTTTGTACAAGTGCTGTTTTTCTTTTTAACTGCGCTTCATGTTTTCTAAAATATTCGTTGAATCAAGCGTCGTTCTCCATTATCTTGCTTGTTGGACTAATTCACCGCACACCCAGCAATATTCGTAAAAAATACTTTCTTTTGTACACTTTTATTTATGTATTTATTTGCTCTCTGAGACACAGCCTACCCGGAGAATAAAAGGGTCTGATTCGGACAGCGGGCAATAAAAAACAACAATACAAAAAACTTTACATTAAATTGATTACCTCGCTTCATGACTCGCTTCATGCTATTACCTAGAATGCAAAAAAGTAACAACAAAAACAAAAGTGTGAAAAACCACAAAGGACAAAGAAAAATAAAGAAAACACAAGAAAATGAAAGGAGAAAACAGTATTTGATACATCACAAAAATAAGCAACAAATGACAAATAAAATAAGAAATAGATAAATCTTAAGAGTTTAAACAAAAAGAAATCAAAAATAGCAAGAGTATTACAAAAGCAAAGACAAACTTCCTTCAGCCAGAAAGCTCACTGCAGATGCAACTAGAAATCCTAAAGATCTCTTTCAGTTTCACAAGTCTTTGCTTAATATTAACTAAAATTTTAAACCATTTCCATCAGTATGTCTATAAGAGAAATTATTTGGTAAAAATAGAGTCAAGAACATAGTGGTCTTCTTCACCTTGTGAACTGCATTTACAATTTGATGTGCTGTTTAATTTGAAACGACAAAAATATGAAAAAAATGGACCTGGGCCTGTTAAAAATATAAAACATATATGTTAGTAATAATAAATTAGGGTCACCAGATCCAATGTTCCTGTTTCAGAATCCATCCAATAGTTTTGCCAGCTGCTTAATATATAAATTCTTTTATATTTTAGGAAAGAGTTTGGATATAAAAGAGTTATATTAATATTTTGCCCAGCAAATGTGGCACTTTTAGCAGAGTGTTCAGAAAATTCAGCGCTTGGGATACCAGCAACCGGCAAGGGCCTTGACCCAGAATAAAACGTGTATCCATCTCGTATTATTAATGTGTTTTTTAATGTTTAATACGAAACTGAAACTGATGTTAAAAAATTTTAATGACTCGATTGACCACAGACACTCAGTGAATTTTTTTATTTTTAAGGACAAGTTTTCTGTTTTGTTTATTTTGGAATTACACACCGTTTTATGGTAACCCTCCGGTTTTTTGCAATCGCCAAATCCGAATGGATACTGTATCAAGTTCTTTCTTTAGTACACAAAACGTTGAATTCTGTGTTATTTGAATTTAATTATTTTCATTTAAAACAACTAAATTTCAAATTGAACAATTGTAATCAACTAAATCGGTCAGTTAAAAATTTAACGGCTAGTTATTATCTGAATCATTTGATTAAAAACTTAATCATCATAGAAACATATAACGTCATGAAAACATATCGCGAAAAAGCCTTCCAGAAAATGAGGTTCTTATTTTAAGTAAACATTGAAAGTCACAGCACTAGAAAGATCGAATTTATTATTATGAAAGTATCTTTAAGCCATAACATCACAAAACTCTACTTTAAACAGTAATTAACATCTTTAAACAGAGCGGTGAAAGTTTGAAGATTCCTATTGATGAAGCGTGCCGGAAGTCGGTCGATACAGCGGAAGATTAGGCCCAAACGAAAAAAGCAAGAAACTCGTCCATAACAGAAAATAAAACAAATAAATAAAAAATAAGTAGCTGTCTAGCACTCTTTTTTGTTTATTTGCACTTTCTTTTTGGTACTTTCTAATTTTTAAATTTTGCACTTTCTAATAATGGCGCCCAGGGCGCTTGCCCTTCCTGCCCCATCTTAATTACGCCTCTGATCTGAGCTGAGTCGATATCACTCTGGTGCGGGATTGCTTAGGAGCGAAGCCCAGTTGGGAGCATTTGGTCCATCTGGCTAAAAACCGAACCTGTTGTCAGATAGCGCTCTATCTTGTATAAAGTGACAGTTCAATAGAGATTCATCGACTAATTCAGAGATTCCAAACCTCTGGTACGCGTACCCCCTGGGGCATGCGAAACTGATCTTGGTAGTGGCGGAAAACACTAAATATAGTAATATTGTTGAATTTTATTTTCTGATGTTCGCGTAAACAGTGAAAGTGAAAATTGTGCGAATCCAAACGCTTATTCACGAAATAAGAAAAAGGAAGAAGGTTGATATCTAGTAATTGATTAATAACTGATTGTCACCAATCCCTCCAACCTTCCGACTTCTTGCAAGATTATGCCTCAGTCATCCGTGTCTTCGCGAATGCTGTTACTAGGGGCACAGTTCTTTCTCTCTCTTTCCCTATGTCCCTTTCTTGTAGGGTTATCCAGAAAAATCCCGAATTCCCTAAAATATTTTTGTTTCGACAATTTCATTGAGAACGTGATGCAGTCATGAGTAATTGATTATCACTAGGAGTAATTGTTAGTTCTCATCATAAGTTATCGTGAAATTATTTCAATGTTGTTTTCATTCGTTTTGACATTGAAATAATACTATTAAATGAAACCTTTTTGAAAAAAAATGTTCATTTTTAAATATGAGTTTCCTGTTTCGTCTACCCGAGTATACAGTAGTGTAATCTTCCCATTGAAGCAATCATGAAAATTAATTGGCTACGTTTTAGAGCACCAAGATCAAAGTGTTGTGTTTTAATCTAATCTGCATCTCTAATGCGCATCCAGAACTCATTTACTTTCTGTTTCACTTTCGTTTTGATGTATAATGTCATAATTTTTTTTCTTGACCCGCTTTTCTCTTAATGGTATATCTGCATATTGTATTAGCACTTTTCAACGATTAGTTGAAAAATATTGTCGGATTTAAATCAATTTCAATCAAGTGGAATTAAAATTGAAAGTGTTTTTAAGAAATTTATATACGACACGATCAATGTGATATAATGCGGTTATTATAAATAATAACCAATTAATCACATTAATCGTAGCATATATATATATCTTTCTTTGGTACATAATAGTTTATTCTTCCTCGTCTCTGCTTGCAGTCTAAGACTGTTGGTGAATTCTTCAACAAAATTCTTTTTTTTTCTATTTTAAGCATCGGATTTCTCGTTATTTTTATTTGCAAATATATATATTATTAGAACATTTCAACGATCAGTTGCAAAAAAAAAACAATTGGATTCCAGTCGAATTTAAATTGAAAAAGAATTTTTAATAGATTTTCTTAGCATCATATCACCACAGATAAAGACTGCAAAGTATTTATGGAAGCTTTGCAGTAAAGAATGGATGATATTTGAATTATACACACTAATCTTCAAAAGTAAAAACTAGAAATCGACGCTTAACAAGCAAAACAACATATGTCAATTTTTTGAAAATTCAAAGAGTTAAAAAAGACTCAATTATTCTAAACGATTAAGGAATGTTTCTAATTTTTATAAGACCTCATTTAGACATGCGAATACATGCTCCTACCAGAAGGGGAAAAAAATTAAAAAATATTCGTTATTGGTTGTGAAAAATTGAGTTTCTTCCTTTTTAAAATTTCAAAAAATTGATATAGGAGATGTTTTTTGTTAAGCGACGAAGTTTTACATTTCCTAGATGTACAGAAGACAACAATATCATAAAAACACTTTAATTGCTAATTAATGTCGCCGACCAATCTACTGAAAATTTGGAGATCGCCTTTGACAACGCTTTGTGCAAGAGAAGTTTGAGGTTCCCAAACGAAGCAAAATAGAAATAAAATACATATGTAAACATATTTCAATACATTTTCTCGAAATTCTTAAAAACTTCTATCTAGTAGGAAAATTGTCAGTATTAAACAAACAAAGGGTAGAGAAAAATTTTTTATTTGAATCAGTCGAGGAATGCAAATTTTTTTCTCATCAGTGATAGAATTTAGAGATCACGAAAACGATACATCCTGCTATAAAAGAAGTCTCCTGTTACGCCGAGGCCTTCTGTTTCTGTTATGCCTTCTGTTTCTATGAGCCCTCAACCTTCTGTAAAGAGCGCGACAGAGAGGACAACTTCTGTTGTTGTACAACCACTTGTCGATACATGACTGATGAAATACATGAGAGCACCGAAGACGCTTAATTTGGTCCTGGCGGAAGGAGGTGTCCAGGCAAATAGGGCATTCAAATGCTGTTGGAGTGTCCGTTCCAGGAGGCGGGCCTTCTCCGCTGGTGCTTGCATCTTGTACAGTGGCAGATTGCATGTCTTCATATGTTCCTGTTACCAATGATGAAGCTGTCGCCCCAGCAGAAGCGTCAGGAGAACGGTTGAAGTTTCCGGTATTTTCGAGGCGGTTTCCGGCCTGAAAGCGAGCACTATGGGGCAGATGTTCTCCGCTGGTGCTTGCGTCTTGTTCGATGGCAGGTGTCATGTCACTGCTGGTGTTCCTCGGGCGTTTCCTCGGCGTGTCTGAATCTGTTCGTATCAGCCTTGAAGATGCCAGCCTTTCATCAGTAGCGACTTTGGAATGCTTGCGTTTCCGGGCAGTTTCCCTGACTATTCCTCCCTGAAAACGCAAAAATCATGACAACACGTCGGGGATATGACATGGAATGGAAACAACAGATAAACATTAAATAATCGTTCAAAATTTTGTTTACGGTAAAACACTAGTTTCTTCATTAACCTTCATTAACCTAATATTTTAAAATTAACCCTCCAGCTGCGCGCTATCATTTTCATCCTTAAATTATCACAATATATATCGCGTTTTTAAATATATTCTTTGATAGGTTCTTGATAACTTTTCCTTATAACTATAATAATTAGTCTTAATGAGAAAGTAAATGAGTTCTGTGTAAAAATTTTCAAATTCTAATGCGTTAAAAACAGCTAGTAAGTGCAGACTACATGCGCATCTCTTAGATAATGCGATTAACGGAGGATTAAATTGAAGTAATCATTTCTATTTTTTTCAATTCCTACTATTAGTTCACACCCTCCCTATATATATTTATTTATATATCTTGTTCAAATTTTCAATCGTTAATAAAATACTTTTTATTCGTCCACTCAAGTTCAAATACATTTTTTAAAACTTGTAGTGGAGGACACTTGATGTTAATACAGTTTTTTCAAATATTAATTCCTTAATTAAATTTAATTAATTAATTTTAGTTTTATATGGGAGAAAAAAAATTTCTGAAATAAAATTTTTCTTTGTTGACCTAAGTAGGAATTTGCTTTTAAATTTTTTTATATTACTTGTTGATTGCCATTTACTAACTTGTTAAGGCACTCTGCCCCCTGCTCGCTGACGTTTGCGAACCGCCAGAAGGTTTGCATAGCAATCTCTCCAAGTTTGTTACACAAACTCT
>BGPR01050783.1:0-10979 GCA_013235015.1 Araneus ventricosus
CGCACACTCATCCAAACTTCTAACCGAAGATTTTTTTTCTTCTTCTTCTTTTTTTTTGTTCAATAAAGTTTACTACGCACACGCATCCAAACCGCAAACCGGAGATTTTTATCTTTGGAGTCAGGGGTGTGTCGTAGTGTAGAGTAAAGTAGATGGATCTCAGTTTATGGAATATAGCCACATCTCTTCTGATATTCAAAATACTAACTGAGTGCTAAATAGTAATTAAGTTAATTTTTAATTAATACTTTTCAAATCATATACTTTCACACGTCTTTAATTAACTTGACTTATTTTTTGTTTGTAAAGTTGGTGTTTGTAAAGATGGGATTTTGTAATCAATTTTTCATTCACTTCCTGTTGTTATTCTGTAGCATTTTGTGTTCTCGCTGATGGTACAAGGCTTTAATATTTTTAGATTATAATAATAAGATAATCGCTGAAAATTAGTTTAATTTTGATTCTATATGAAAATCGACTTATGTTATTTATTTGCAAATATGATCACGAGATTCCATAACATTTAAAATAATGAGTTATTGTTGAGTTCAACTGAGCAAACTACTTTTTCACTCGCATGAATAACTGTGTGACTTCGTTCTTGCAGCTTCTACTTACCCCATTTTTGACTCACTCTGTTATGAACTATGGGTTTGAAATTATGTATACTGTCCTACCGATACGAGAAAACCCCCAGACACCAGATATGCCGGTGGCGGTCGGTATGGAAACGGGATATTCCACTGCATTTTGGGGGAGAAGGAAAGGGCTTTATTTTATTTGGCACCGATAAAACCGGCGGAAATCTCATTTCGTTTTGTACTTCGGTCGAAAACGAATTCCTTGCCTAACGAAGTGCACTTAGATTGCTAAATGTTGCGGTTGACTTTATACCCGGTTTTCTCCTTTCTTCGACTCGTCTACGAAGCAACCCTGTTCAGTGTTTTCCTCGAGGCGGTAGGGCAGTAGGTAACTTGTCCGGGAATTTGGATGAGATGTCTCCGTATAAGTAAGCAAGTTCTCGCTCCTGGACGTGGGTACATTAATGGTGGTTGGCTCGTAGGGCCCACCTCCAAACACGGGTCGTAAGCCCGCAAGACGGGAGATCGTCGCATGGGCCGCTCGTAATGGGGTTATTATGCGGATGCCTTCAGTGCCCGATTTTCTGTTGCGGCGGCCGGTCTTTCATTGTTGACCCGGATGCTGCGGCAGTCCGGGGATGTTTTTTTATGATATTCCCGGAAATATTTTAAAATGTTCAGATATTAATTATCTGTTAATCCCTGAAATTTAGTTTAAATTTTATTTGATATGAATGTCATCATCTATTAGTGAAGTTGTGTTAAAGAATCTTGTATTGCTTTTAATCGCAAGATTCTATAACAGTTATCTTAATGAGTTACGAAGGATATTAAGGATTTAAAAACAGAAAATATTGAAAATAAAAAGGTTATTAAAAGTGCACTTTTATAAGTGTACTAATGAGTAAAAAATAATGAAAATAAAAAGTTTTAAAAATTATACTTAGTATATGGAGATCAAGCAAAAGCTGTAATGTCGTAAGCCATTAACGATAAGAATAGTAAGTGGCAATGAATATCATAAGAGGGAAAATTCGTAAATACACTCATGTCCATAAATTAAGGATAATGAAGTTCAGGCAAAGAAAGAGACAGAAGCAAAACAAATTTGACTTATTTGTAAAGTCTATTTATTAAACAAAAGGTAAAGAGCAAAAAAGATGCTATATGTTCGACATAATTAATACAAATTGCGATTTTTACTCACTGGAGCAAATTTCAAAAAAGAACCTATTTACAAAAAACAGTATAACATGGTTAGTATGATGGTTAATACGGAGTATGTTTCCCGGACGATGCAATACAGGCCTTACAACGCCTAGGCATGCTGAGTATCAAATTATCAATCTGATCTTGGGGAATATTACACCACTCATCAAGCAATTCCCTCCGAAGTTCCGGTAGACAGGTGGGAGGGGGTTGACGGGCTGCAATTCGTCGGCCAAGCATATCCCACACATGCTCTATTGGATTCAAGTCCGGTGAGTATGCTGGCCAATCCATACGGGTGATATCCTCCGATTGAAGGCATTCGTCTACAATGTTTGCACGGTGAGGACGGGCGTTGTCATCCATAAACAGAAATTCAGCACCCATGGCGCCCCGAAACAAACGTACATGTTGTTCCAGAATGACATCCCGATAGATGTGGCCAGTCATCGTTACACTCTGAACATGCAGGTCAGTTCTGGAACCAAGAATAATTCCTCCCCAAACGAGCCATCCTGCACCACCGTAACGGTGTCGTTCAATGGTGTTCTCTTGGTGGTAACGGGTACCTGGCGCTCTCCATATGAAAGTCCGGCGAGAATCAGATTGCAAACTAAACCTGGACTCGTCGGAAAACGTCACACAAGACCACTGTTGCGGTGTCCACAATGCATGCTCTCTACTCCAGGCTAATCGCAGACGACAGTGAGTTGCGGTAAGTGGAACACATCTGACAGGCCTACGAGCATATAGACCAATGTGCCCTAAGCGTCTGTACACGGTCTGCCTTGAAAATGTCGTACCGGTAGCTGAAGAGAGCTGACGAGACAGGTCTGATGCTGTGCTCCGTCTGTTTCTTTTGGCAGTAACTGCCAAATACCGGTCCTCATTCGGCGTTGTAACTCGGGGGCGACCTGTGCTGTAACATCTACTCACATTACCATCATCTTGGAATCGTTGCCAAAGCCTGGAGATGACACTCTGGGCGATTTCAAGTTCCTCGGATACTTCCAGTTGGGTACGTCCACATTCCAGTCGTCCGATAATTCTACCACGTAAAAAATCATCCAAATGCTTCCTTTGTGCCATAACTATGCGGATATTGCACTGAAAGGCTTTTAAAGCGCTTGTGAACAATTTTACTTCTTTGCCACCATTCCTTATATACTCCTCTCTTACACTCTCGTCATTGTGACGTACTATCCGCGCCATCTGGTGGTTTCCTGTAATTTGCATATTCTTCTTCAAGATGTGTGTGATAATTCTACAGGTGAAATTTTTATTTTAGAGTTCAATTTCTGTGTGATTCTGAATTATCCTTAATTTATGGACATGAGTGTATTCTCATAAAAATGAAAATACTCTATTAATGTGATTAAAATTCAAATTTACTAAGAGTATTTATAGCTACGTCTCGTGATTTTACGATTTTTGACTTGAGTTGAGCTTTTTGGAAAAAAATATTTTCTGCATTTACGAACACTAATAAAAGCTTTTTCTAAAAAAACATTTTTATTTTTACTGTTATGTTACACTGATGTTATGAAGAACCATATATATTCTTCTTAGGAAAATGATGCTGAGAATTTGAGAGTTTTTTAAAATTATCCTTCGTTCTATTAAAGCCACATAAACACACAAAATTAATTACCATTTTTATTTAAGGAATCATTCCGAGGTATGTTCAAATACCCTTATTTCTTTGATACATTTTTGCAATCTCAACTATATTTTTAAGAAACACGTACGTATGTTGTAAAATTTGTATTAAAACAATTGGTATAAATATATCTGCATAAAAAATAACTTTACAGGGAAGTTTTACAACAAGGCAAGAATATCTTAACATAGATTAAAAGGCCTGTTTTGAAGTCATTGGATTGATATAGATAATTTTAGTAATATTCTGGTATCTGCATTTGAAATATTTATTTGGGTATTATTCCCTAACATTTCCTGTTTTAATGAATAAAATATTTAATAAACAAATTTCTATGTATGCTACAAAAATAAAATTGATTATAAAATTCCATTAATTTATTAACCCTTTCTTAGGCCTGGACGCTATATGCCTCATATAAGGCGCGACGAATTCTAGAATTACGTGCTCTTTTTTCTTATCTATAGAGTCTTAATTTTATAACTTAGAGGAAACCATAGTGAAATCAGATACAAAGTTAAATTTAAATTGCCAATTTTTGAAAATCATTAGAAATATCTTAAGGACATTTATTCTCCACGTTAAATTCATTTTGTTTCAAACAGCATTATTTGTTTTGAAAAAATAAGCAGGAGGAATACTTTCTAGGGAATAAATTAAACATAAATAATGAGTTGTTTGGCTGTTGAGGACTTAAAATTAAGAAGTATATTTAATCAGTATCGATATCTATTCTTTCTCTTACTTTAATTCTATCATTATTAAGAGTAAAAAGATAATTTTACATTAAATAAATGACTCAATTAATTTCAAAATCGTATTGGTTCTCTATATTTTACAAAAACTGTTTTTTCTAAATCCGCTTAGAGTAAAGTATAAATCATGCATGTGATGCAATAACTGCTTACTTTTCCATGAGACTGTCATAGAAAAACAGTTGTTATAGGCAATGTACGAAATTCGGGCATTCAGTGTTGGGGTAAAATTTGATATATCTTTTAATTTAACTATTTATATGTTTGCTTGCCATTGGTGATCGCAGTGAAGTATTCTCTCCAAACCAAGTGTTTTAATTGACAAAAAATCAGTGGCGGCTCTTCCATAAGAGCTGCAGAGCTGCAGTCCCCCTGAAATTATTTTAAAATATTTTATTTTCGTTTTTATTCTAATTGGCTTACTTTTCCACTTTGAGAATTCAGTGGTCAACGAAAATGGCAAAAAGTAATAAAATATGTAAAAGGAAGACGGAAAATCAATCACGAATTAAGAGAGAGACAGCCCAGAGTTGCCAAAAGTTTCGCCCCTCCTCAGGATCCGAAATTAAGGCAATGATCAACGCGAAACGGGAGAAAAGCAACCCTTTCTCTGCTTAAAATCGCATTCATTTGAGCTGCATTTTTCGCAGCACACGATTGGCGCGACTTCCTCATTTGGCGTTTTTACTCTTTTTCTCAGTAGTTAAGCAGATTTTTTAAAATCCAATTCCGGAGGAGTTGTAATTTTTTGCTTTTTTATGTTTTTTCCGGTGCTGATGACGAATCTGAGGTTTGCCACCAATAATTTTTGTTGCAATTTTAGGTATATCCAAAAAACATGAAAAAAAATTTCCCCAATTTTTTTGCTTATAACTCAAAAACTATCAATTTTTAGTATATCATCATTACATACCAAAACAATCAGCACAAAATTAACTACAACTTAGGTTTATACAATTCTTTTCAACACTGCTTGTTTCTGAGCAGATGAGCCGCCATTACAAAGGATAACAGTGAAATTCAGAATAACACATCGGTCAACAATTCAGACACAATTAGTTCTGAGAATTATTATTTTTCTCTTTATTTCGAGAAACCCAATATCTTTTAGTCTTTATTTCTTTCACACCTAAATGCATTCTCCAGGCTGTGCCCAAGAAGTATTTGACATATAATCGGTAGGCATTTTACACAGTGCCGAAGACAATCCAAAAAATTTTAAAATAAATGTATAAGTCTTCTCTTAAACAGAATACTAATTTTCGCATCCAATTTTCTGAATTTAAAGTTTCGATCCAAGTCACTGATTTGCAAAATCTGTATTTCCTAAAGCAAGTATCGCACAAAGTCAAACAATTAGTTAAATAGAAGTAGCTTAGGGAATACAAGATAAACAAAGGTTTTCCTTTGCTTTGATTAATATACAGGGCGTCCAAATCAAATGTCCCAAATTTGGAGAGGTCGTTATGTTTAACAGAAAGTTGAAAAGCATACGAAAAATGTAAAATTAGAAAACAGTACTCACAAAGTTTTTATTAAAAAATCAGTGCACTTCCACGTGGGTTTCCTTAATATCCCTGAGGCTATCTAGCCGGTAGTCCTTTTCCAACCAAATGCTGAGAACATCCGTGTACCAGCATCTTGTTGGAAAATAACAGTGGTTTTTAAATGCTGCATTTGGGGTACTGCGTAAATTTGCAACATGTCCAGGTAAATATTTGCCGTCGCAGAAGGCTCAGCTAAGAAAAAGGGTCCTATGACTGTATCATGTAAAAGAGCAAACCACACTTTCCCACTGTTTCTTTCCACTTCCTGTACTGTATGGGGATTTTCTGAGCCCCAAATTCTGAAGTTGTACTTATATTGACTTTGTTGCCCACATGAAATGTTGCTTCATCTGAAAAAATGATGCGGTTTAGAAAATCGTGTTCATTTTCGATGCGAAATAATATCTCCGCCGCAAATACAACACGCTGCGGCATTTTCTGTACAATCTGCATTTTGAACGCATACATTCTCAGTTCTCATATATACGCGAAAAATAAAAAAAATGTCGCCAAAATCAAAAAATTCAACAGCCAATTTTGCCTAATATCGCCAACGTATCCGCTAATAGATTTTTTTAGTCGACTGTTCAAATTAGGGACATTTCATTCGGACATCCTGTCTAATTAGAAATAAAAAAACTTCTGTCTTCATTTCAGGAGATTTTTAAACTGATTCCAACTACACGGCAAATTGATATTCAAGACGCTTCACGTCCAGATTTTTATCCTTCGGGGAGAGGACAAATTGTCGCAGGAAATGCAAATTTACACACAATACACACCCGAAAACTGATACCAGAATCTTTATCCTTACTTATTGAATTAGGACTATTGCTGAAAAGTAAGTAGGAGAAATTTTTCAGTTGCACTGGGGCAAGTCAGAAGACAGCAGTTACTTTCGAAGAGAGGAAATTTAAAACGCTTTGGAGCAAGGTAAATACCTTTCGGCGTTGGCCCTCGTCTCTTTAATGCGATTAATTTTTCTCGCAAACTTCCCGAGCTCTCCACCGATCTTGTTCAAACAAAAGTAATTGGTGTTTCTCTCTGTATGTGTCTGCGGGGTAGAGGGCAATATATCGACTCAAAAAATCTAATGAAGAGTTTGGAAATGCGCTTTAAAAGCATGAAATGTTACTTGGTTGATACTGTGTGTTGACTCGGAAAAGTTCATAAAAAAATACTATCTACAAATCTTATGAAGTGATCTTTTCACGATATATCTGGTGCCCGTAAGATGTAAAATCCTTAAAGAGGCGAAATGTGAACTATTTAATTTAGACAGTTGCCATACCATCCTCCAAGCAACAACTATTGTGGCTGAGTAGTAAATCGCACAATAATTATTGTTATACAGATGAAATCAAATGATAAATTTTCGTTAATAGTTTAACATAAAATTGCTATCTTTTTCAATAAAATTTTGACAATTGCTGTCAGACCTCTACTACAACTGACTGTCAAATAGGCATGAAACGCTTGAAGGGCTGATGAATCTTTCGTCAAACTAGTCGAAAAGATCTTAGTCGCTGTCGGTAAGCTGATGGATTCATGAATTAGTAAGGAAGATTTCGTCACCTTAGCCTCCACCCAATTCGTCATCTTACCCGGCATCGACATTTTTATTTCGAAAAAACATTGAATGGCATCAGCTCATTAAAAAAATTAAAATAATACAACATTGAACAGCTTTTGATTAGCACTTTTAGCACTTTGCGAATATGACATGTATAAATCAAAAATACTTACACCGAAGCACTACCCAAAATTTACATCGTAACAACTCTAAAACACATTTACTGGTATTATTAGTCACACAAATGGCGGGATGGAATCTTTTGCCATGACATGAGTGTCTGGTCGCTAGATGTCGCTGATTATGCAGGATCAAGCCTGCCATCTAGTGTAATTTTCGAGAAAAATCCAATTCGTCATCTTAGATTCTTCGTCGTCTTACCCGACTTTCCCCTATATGACTAGGTTCGGATGCAAATTTTTGAAAAAGCGCTTTAATGGACAATTTTTTATTATTTTCGGGGTCAATTTGATACAAAACTATGAATAATACCAGTTAGGAAATAATTTTCTATCACTTAGTAAAATGAAGTAATTTAGATTAAAAAAATGATAAACATTAGAGTAAAAAGCAAAACACTTTAGCAGAAATTCTGATCCATATATTCAAATTCTTTCTGTACACAGCACACTTACAGCTATGGTGAAGGCAATGAACTAGGATCTAAGAAATATTTGTTTTTAGAGAAAAATTATGGCAAGTCAAATATTCCCTTATTCAAAATATCACAAAATGCATAGGTATAAACAACTTTAAGCAGCTGTAAATCAAAAACTATTGACTTCAGAACTATATCTCTAATTCTTTGCCTTCATAATACTTAAAGTAACAAGTGTACAAACTTCCAAAGAAATATAATCACAATCTTTTGAAATATCATGTTTTGCATAAGTAACTTTTGACAAATTATAAGTTTTTCAAAAAACGCATTTAAAGATTTAATTTGTTTTTCATTAAAAATATATTTATGAAACTTCCTTTATAATAAGCCACATTTGTAGGATATACCTTCTTTATTCACAATCTTATCAATTTTTTTCATTCTGACAGCCCGTAATTTTTTAAAAATATGTTTATCTCTGTCGAAGACTGTCTCTTAGAAGTAACAATTCTTTGATTATTAAAGTTAAGATATTATTTCAAAGTATATCTTGACCAGAAACTATTCACAGATCAGGTAATACTCCTATAAGACCATAAAATCCATCATTAAACAATAATACAGCTATTGATGTCTCAAAACATGAAGCAAGCTCAACAGATGTGCATTTTGACAAAATTGTTCACAGAAGATTGTTAAAGCTCAAAAACTTATTTAAATTGATGTGGCTTGCAGATAGAGTATATAATAAATTAAAATAAGTAAAAGTTAAGTAATTTATTATTCAGAGTGCAGTGTAATTGGTAAAACGATGGAAAATAGCTAATTTCTGATTTCGATTTTAGCCACCGTGTTTTATAAAATATTCTGTAACTCCGTTTATATTTATCGCAGAAATAAAATTAACCCAAATGTAGAAAGCTAAATAAATGGACTTTAAAGGAAAATCATAAAAAAAATGTGAATTTCGACCCAAAATCGTCTTTAGAATGTAGTCAGATACCTTAAAATAGTAAAAGATCTAGTTTTTATTACACTAAATAAAAGTCTGTTTATAAAAATTTATTAAATTTATTTAGCTGTTGTTCTTCGGTTGAAAAATTGAGTTTCTCAAAATTTATTTCCCCTATCGTTTTATATTTCACACAAGAAAATATTTTTCTATGGAATTTACTTCTAAAAATAATATTGATACCAAAATATTTTTACATACACATTTTTCTTTATTTTTTGACAGAATGCAAGGTATACTGAACTTTTATCTTTCTTGAAAACCGTCTGCGATCCTTTGACGTCATAGCTCGTACGTTTACCTGACGTCTGGATTAACTTTAGGCTAATAAAATGCTTCAATGTTTCTTTCGCATCTGTTGATTTTGAATTGCTTCACTTAGATAAAGGTTCACATCCGTCATTAAACATAAAGCTATCTAAATTTTGTGAGCTTGCAGTATTTTTTTCTTCTATTTTTTCAATTGCAATGTTATGTTTCATTTTTATATAATGATATTATTCTTACAAACAATATTGTCAAATAAATTTAAATATCTATGATTTTTAATACATATACGGCCGTGGTGGCTTGGTGTTAAAGTCTTGGTATCGGAATGTCGAGGACAACAGGTTCGCAACCCGTGTCGCCCAAAGAACTGCCGTGTCAGCAGCCCTGGAACACGATGACTGATTCAGAATGAAATGTCTTCCGACTGGTGTGGCTCGGAAGTGTGAAGCGACAATCAGGTGAGAGGCGCATGTGTCGTTCTCGTCATCTGAAAACGGTTCAAAATTACAAAGACCGTCTCGAAACAACATTTGTGTTGCTTGAAAACCGGACGTAAATGTAACTAAACTAATTTTAGTTCGTATTTTGGTTTATGGGGAGTTGGAACCCTAAGTCCATTAACCCTAACCTTGTTACTTCGATGTACCTTTCTCTCAAAATCTGTTATAAATTCATGATCGAAATTTTTCATACAAGTACATATTTCTCATTATACTGAAATGATTTTTGAAAAAAATTCAAAACTTTATTTTTTGCAGATTTGTTTGTGCCAAAACAAAAAATGTGAAATTGGCCATTTCGATGTATCTTTTCCAAAAATCTGTTTTAGATACATATTTGAAACTTTTTTATACAAGTAAGTACACCTTTCTTATTATACTGAAATGAATCTTTTTTTTAAAAAAACTCAAAACTTTATTTTTTACAATTTTTTTTGTGTCAAAATATGGTAAAATTTCACTATTTCTAATTATTTTTAATTTTTTTATATTAATTATTTAATATTTTGTAAATTTATAAAAAATTAAAAATTAACCAAAAGCTCATTTTAGTATAATGAGAAAGGTATACTTTACTTGTATAAAAAATTTCAAACATGAATCTATAACAGATTTTGAGAAAAAGGTACATAGAAGTAACAGGGTTAGGGTTAACGGACTTAGGGTTCCAATTCCCCTTAATATTTTAACATTAATTCCTCGACAATGAAAACTAAAGCTTTCCTTCAAGTTATCATCTCTTTATATTGATGTTCTATACAGAGGTGCAGTGGAGATGGAACGGCATTCCGGAACTGCTTTTTTTACGAGAAATAAATAAAAATAATCTGTGAAAGCCTCCTTAAAAAAGCTATTTTTGTCATCCATGTAGTCCGGCATTGCTTGCTTAGTGAGAACACTACTGGTTCTATTTGAGAACAATTTCATTCAAATTCCGACGGTTTGAACAGGACATATTCTTACAACTATGCTGTTATTTATTTTTTAGTTTTACAGCTGTTATTATTAAAGTTTTAAAAGTATAAAAAATCCTTTAAATAATATCCCATGCATCAAATATTGCAGGAAAGGACAACCTTGATGAAAATATCTGAGATTCGTATTCAGAGACAAATTTTAAAAATTCTCTGGAAATGTAGAATATGAAAGTCGGACAACATCACCATGGGTTGGTGGGTTAAAAAGGACAATAACAATCGAAGAAAGAGGTAGCAAATTCGATCGTTCCTTACTAGAGATCAGTGTTTAATATATACAACAAAAGGGTCCTG
>BGPR01050784.1:0-10979 GCA_013235015.1 Araneus ventricosus
AGCCACTTGGCTGGTCTGCTCAAGGGGATCAAGCGAAGGGGTCACTCTTTGGGCTTGGCGTTAAGGGTGGTCACTGTCCCCGGGGGTGACTGAGCGCATAGGTTCCGGCTAGCACCAAGGTAAGCGCCGAGGCTAGGAATACCCAGAGCCGGTGGCTGCCTTCCCTTGTTGGGCTCCATGGTGGGCAACAAATTGCATCAAATTTTTCAAAAGTATCAAATTTTCCAACCTTTTTTTATGATTAAAAGAGACTCTACTTCTAATGAAACCTTTCACACTGTATCACCGTTCTTAGTGGAAAAAGCCATTACCGAAACTGTCGGTGAGGTAAAATCCACTAAAAAGCTTCGATCTGGCGACTTGCTGGTAGAAGTCCACTCTCGGAAACAATCTCAACAAATAGTGAAACTTAAAATTTTTTCTAATATTCCAATATCTGTCTCTTCACCTGCGGAGAATTGCTCAATGTTGCAACAGAAGAAATCCTTGAAGAGTTGCAAGGTCAGGGGATGAGCCATGTACGGCGTATATCAATACGGAGGGATGGCCAGCTCCTAAATACAAAGCACCTGATTTTAACTTTCGACTCCGCCAAACTACCAGAACAGATTAAAGCGGGATATATGCGCATTTCTGTTAGGGCATATATACCCAACCCACTCCGCTGTTTCAAGTGCCAACGTTTCGGACATTCGAAAACTTCTTGTCGCGGGACACTCACCTGCGCCCGTTGTGCAGAAGTGGACCACGACAGTTCTGAATGCACCGCTGCTGAGTAATGCGTCAACTGCAAAATCGCCCACACCTCCTTTTCTCGAAACTGTCCAGCTTGGAAGTTAGAAAAAGAAATAGTCGCCACAAAAATTAAAAAGCAAATATCCTATCCCGAAGTCCGGAAACTTGTGAAATCTATAACACCTACGCCCGGAAATAGTTACATTTCTGTAGCAAAAATTTCATTTTCTGCACTATCCGTCCAAAAATATCCAGATGGCTCTGCTGTTCCTAGTTCTAAACCATCTGATTCTACAAAAGCATCTCCTCCAATAACCAACTTGAAAATTCCATCCTCTCCATCTGTTGTTCTGGTCAGAGAAGAAGCTTTGGCTTTGAATCCATGTTGAACTAGACTGGAAATCAATCAACTGCATTTTAAATCCTTCAATTTCCAACCAATCGAATTGGGACAAGTTCAGTTTATCAAATGAAGTCGCATCAGGGCACATAATAAACTTGAGTGTTTCCGATAATTCTTTGAACTGAGAAAACCTCGCTGAAAATTCATTGATTGAAGAATCAATTACAGAAATAAATTCTTCAGTGTCTGTTTCTTCGCCTGGTTTCTCATGTATATCTAAATCGCTGATATTTTTTTTTCAAGTTTGGAAAATACTTGTAGTTTCTTGTAATAATATCGTTCCTGAAAACATGCAGTTTAGCGTCAAAAGCGCTAATGAGATCTATCGTGACGATAATTGTTTTATTTGTGCCTTGAAGCTTCATGCTCAATTCAATGAAGCGTTGGCATATGTCTGTAAAAAATATCAATTTTGAATGCCACATAACATCCAACAACTGTGGGTATTGTTCAATTTCCCCCTCATTTTGCAGAAACAATCCGATTTCTTCCATGGCTCTTGCGCCAAAAAACCCAATACAACCAACCGATTTCTTCCAAGCAATCAACAAATCTTTGAAGTACGTTCCCGCGGCGCAACCAGCGAACATTATTATACATCAGTAAGCCATTATACACCGAGTTGACTTCATCCAACAAAGCATCAAACTTTTTCTTATTTAAAGCCTGCGACGAAATGAGGTTCACTATTTTTATGACTACCGCCATGACATTATGAAGAGATGTTAAACCACTCTTAGCACACAAGGCTTGTTGGTGAATGATGCAGTGGAATTCAAGAATCGAATGTCCTACGTCTGTTTGAAATAAACTTTTTTTTTTTTTTGCCCACCATACTTGGAGCATTATCAGTTGTTACTGAAACAATTTTTTTCAAATCAATTTCTTTCTCAGCAAGCGAATTTTTAACAGCCGCACAAATATCTGTCCCCTTTGTAGTTGTTAGCAACGATGTTATCACAATTAATTCTTCCTTAATGACGTTTCCTACGCAATATCGAGCAAAAACAGCTAAACGTGCGCCCCTCAGGGGCACATCTTCTTCAGGTGTGACGGGCTTCACGACCCCGAGGTACCCTAGTGTCTGTTCTCCTTTCAAGTTTCCCCTCCCCTCCGTCTTCTGCTTTCAGCTTTTTATTTTTCCTTTCCTTGAGGGTAGGCGAGGGAGCTCTCCGTGAGAAGCTGTTGCCGCTCTGTATGCTTCCTGCTTCTCACGGACAGCAAATTACCCCCACGTGTTGGCCGTGCGTGGCGACCCATTAGACGGGTGGTACATTTCGGTCCCCGGTGTATCAATCGGCCGGTATCCCAGCCATTTGGTTGGTCTGCTCAAGGGGATCAAGCGAAGGGGTCACTCCTTGGGCTTGGCGTTAAGGGTGGTCACTGTCCCCGGGGGTGATCCTGAGCGTATAGGTTCCGGCTAGCACCAAGGTAAGCGCCGAGGCTGGGAATACCCAGAGCCGGTGGCTGCCTTCCCTTGTTGGGCTCCGTGGCGGGCGGTGCCGTCGGGCCTGAAGCTAAACCAATGTCGTATGGGAAAAAGAAAATCCGGTCCCTTCAGTGGGCAACAAATTGCATCACCTTCAAATTTTCCAACCTTTTTCTTGATAAAACGAAACTCTACATCTAATGAAACATTTCATACTGTCTCACCTTTCTTAGTTGAAAAGGCCATTACCGCAACTGTCGGTGAGGTGAAATCCACCAAAAAGCTTCGATCTGGCGACTTGCTGGTCGAAGTCCACTCTCGAAAACAATCGGTACAAATAGTCAAACTGAAAACATTTTCAAATATACCAATAACCGTCTCCCAACATGCAACTTTAAATTCCTACAAAGGAGTTATCACCTGCGGAGAATTGCTTAATGTTCCTACCGAAGAAATCCTTAAAGAATTGCAAGGCCAGGGGGTGAGCCATGTACGGCGTATATCAATACGGAGGGATGGCCAGCTCCTAAATACAAAGCACCTCATACTCACTTTTGACTCCGCCAAATTACCTGAAAATATTAAGGCCGGATATATGCGCCTTTCTGTCAGGACATATATACCCAACCCACTCCGCTGTTTCAAGTGCCAACGTTTCGGACATTCGAAACCTTCTTTCCGCGGGACACTCACCTGCGCCCGTTGTGCAGAAGTCGGACATGAAAGTACCGATTGTACCCGTACAGAGAAGTGTGTTAACTGTAAAGGGGAGCACACTTCGTTTTCTCGAAACTGCATTGCCTGGAAACAAGAGAAAGAAATTATTTCCACGAAAATAAAGAAGCAGATTTCATATCAGGAAGCCAGAAAACTCGTAAAATCTCAGACACCTACACCCGGAAATAGTTATGTTTCTATAGCAAAAAAAAATCATTTGCACCATCCGTCCAAAAAAATCCCGATATCTCTATTTCTAAACCACCCGATTCGATTGTAAGAGCATCTCCTCCAATAGCCAACTTGCCAATTTCTGCCTCTCCATCTGTTGCTCCGGTCAGTGAAGAAGCTTTGGCTTCGCCTGATTTCACTGATTTTAAACTCGTTACAAACAAAAAAAAAAGCTGAAAAGGGACTCTCCATCTAAAACAAATAATAATCCTCCACCCTCTTCCAAACCTGAAAAAGGAGACAAATATAAAAACAGGTAGCATTATTGCTTCTGTTTTGTACTTTTTAAAATAATATTTTAAAAACAAACGATCTACGCTACATTGTTTTCTTTCAACTAACTTCTTTAGTTCTTTAATATTTTAAAATTCCGTCCTTGGAATTTTATTTGGTCTTTGCCCACCATGTGATATTTTAGACATATTTTACATCTGATACATTTTAAAACTTCCATTTTTTTTATCTCTTTTCATCGTTCATCTATCCATTTTGGCAATACTATTTTATCTTTTCATATGCAACTATGAATTTCAAATTTATTTTAGAATTTTATCTACCTCTTTTAATATAACACCATATATTTTATCATCGTGATCCTGTTTACCTACCATATGTTTGGCGCAGTTTAGCCAAAAATGGCTCTTGCGCCATTAAACCTCAAACAACCAAACCAAACCAAACAGCTAAACGTGCAGATTTAGTGACGTCAGTGCTTTCGTCAAGACATAGCGATATATAAGGAGCGGAGTTAATGTCAATTTTTTGTTGATCTGTCACATTTCCGGCCAATTTTGAGATTCTTTCTTTTATTGTGTTTCTAGATAGAGGAGTATCTTTGATGCGCTGAATTATCTTATCTTTATTATCGACATCATCAAAAAGTGAGGGCGCGCATGCTAACCAGGCTTCCTTCAAAAACTCTTCCTCTTGAAAAGGTTTTCTATGCTGAGCAATGACATTTGCAGCCGAGTAACTTGCCGCGCTCGTATGACAATTTTTGCCAACATATTTAATCATGGACGTCGTCATGGACGACGTTTATTTCTGTCTTTCATTGCACTTGCAATTAATTCCTTTTGCTCTGGTTCGCTTTTTTGACTAACGAATTTGTGATTTGTTTCAAAATGCCGTTTTATAGACGATGTTCTACATACCACTGTTCCAGATCATAAAACACACACCGCTTTGTCGCCTTTACTAATCATGCCATATTTCTCAGTCCACCAAGTTTGAAATTCTCTGATACACTTACTATCTTGCACTTTTTGTTTTTTCGCTGAACTACCCATATGAAATAACAGTTAAAAATCGTAAATATAACACAAATAAACTTTAAAATACAGTTGTGTCAACGAAATTGACTATTATGCTATGCGTAAGCAAACTATGCGTCATTAGCAATTGTAGTCCGCGATGTAACTACAATAACAAACGAGCGCGCTTCCTGCCCGCCGCCGGCATAAAAACCAATCATTAATACGAAAAGAGAAAAAAAGCACTTGGCTTTTAGATTATGCGTCTTGGAAATGTACGAACATCCAATTATAACAGGAAAAAAAGGGTTGAAAAATGCATGTTCAACTTTCGAAAGAAAAAACTATATTGATGGTAAAACCAATTATAATCAGTTTCAAAGAAACATACAAAAAATAATATTTGGTGTTATCATATCCTTTATGGTAGCTTATTCGAATAATTTACAATAAATAGTTCCCCTCAGGGGCACTCCTTCTTCAGGTGTGACGGGATTCACGAACCCGAGGTACCCTAGTGTCTGATCTCCTTTCGATTTTTTGCCTTCCTTTTGAGTTTCTGTTTTTTTCTTCCTTCCCTCGAGGGTAGGCGAGGGAGCTCTCCATGAGAAGCTGTAGCCACTCTGTTTGCTGCCTGCTTCTCATGGACAGCAATTTACCCCCACGTGTTGGCCGTGCGTGGCGACCCATTAGACGGGTGGTAGACGGGATTTTAGTCCCTGGTGTATCAATCGGTTGGTATTCCAGACACTTGGCTGGTTTGCTCCAGGGGATCAAGCGAAGGGGTCACTCCTTGGGCTTGGCGTTAAGGGTGGTCACTGTCCCCGGGGGTGACCCTGAGCGTATAGGTTCCGGCTAGCACCAAGGTAAGCGCCGAGGCTAGGAATACCCAGAGCCGGTGGCTGCCTTCCCTTGTTGGGCTCTGTGGTGGGCGGTGCCGTCGGGCCTGAATCCCGACAAATGTCATTTGGGAAAAAGAAAAACTGTTCCTTTCAGTGGGCAACGAATAGAATCAACTTCGAAATGAAACAACTTTCCAACTTATTTTCTAATTCACCGTATTTCCACTAATAATGAAACCTTTCATAATGTATCCACTTTCTTGGTTGAAAAAGGAATAACTAGTAGTGTAGGCGAAGTAAAATCAACCAAAAAACTTCGGTCTGGTGACCTTCTTGTTGAAGTGGAATCCCCGAAGCAAGCCAAACAAATAGTAACAATAAATTAATTGTCGACTATTCCTGTTACTGTTAATCCCCATGCCACATTGAACTCGTCTAAGGGCGTTATTTCCTTTGGCGAATTGCTGAATGAATCTGTGGAAAAAATAACTGAAGTACTAAGTAGTCGAGGATTGACCCATGTGCGCCGCATTACGATTCGGAGGGATGGTCAGCTCCTGAATACAAAGCACCTGATACTAACTTTCGACTCCGCCAAATGCGCTTCTCTGTTAGGACATATATACCCAACCCACTCCGCTGTTTCAAGTGTCAACATTTCGGACATTCGAAAACTTCTTGCCGCGGGACACTCACCTGCGCCCGTTGTGCAGATGTCGGACATGAAAGCAATGATTGCACCCGAACAGAAAAGTGTGTTAACTGCAAGGGGGAGCACACTTCGTTTTCACGAAACTGTTTTGCCTGGAAACAGGAAAAAGAAATAATAACCACAAAAATTAAAAAAACGAATCTCGTATCAAGAAGCAAGGAAACTTGTAAAATCTCAGACACCTACGCCCGGAAATAGTTATGTTCCTTCTGTGAAAAAATCATTTTCTGCACCATCTGTCCAAAAAAATCCCGATATCTCTATTTCTAAACCACCTGATTCTATTGCAAGAGCATCACCTCCAATAGCCAACTTGCCAATTTCTGCCTCTCCATCTGTTGCTCCGGTCAGTGAAGAAGCTTTGGCCTCGCCTGACTTTACCGATTTTACATTGGTTAAAAGCAAAAAAAAGTTAAAAAAGGTCTAAAACACATAATACCATCGCCAAAGCCGAAAATATCTCAAAATTTTATACGACCTCTCACCGTGAAGTTACTAACCCTATTCAAACAAAAGATAACATATCTACCCATCAGTCTGCATTGAAACCTTCTGCAACCCCTAAAACTACTTCTGTAGACACAGAGCTTCTACCAATGGCGGTTCTCCCTCCGTTGGAAAAAGCACTTTTACAATCTCGGGAATCTGATGCAGATGCCGAGATGAGCTCCTCCTCTTTATCAGAAGAGGATGCCTGGGAGTATGACATGTCGGAGGACTTGGAAGACTCACTTGCAGTTACCAGTCCTCCACACTCTTCCAAACTTGAAAAAGCAGACAAGTACTGTCGTGATTTTACTAAGCTTTTTACCTTTACAAAAAAAAAATCTATCTCCTTTACAGCCTTCAGCCAACCATCAAAAGGTAAAGGAAATTCAATATGCTAAACGGTTATCACAAAAAATATATAAGATGGAAGGGTGCGTTGTGTATATTAATTTTTCAACAATAACCCAAAGGATCTTAACTTTACCAAAAGCTCAGATATACTAGGATGGTGGTGCACATGTGAAATGACAACATAATCAGTAATTTGTAAATAACTGTAAAAATTTATTTAAAACATGTCCGTGATAAAAAAAAAATAAAAGAATCCTCGTATAAGTGAGGCAAGCTTGATATTGCACATTTATATGAGATAATTATACTTCCAAAATTATTGCACTCTATATCAAGTAGTTAAAACTTCAAGATTGTTGTAGACATTATATTAAGTTAAAATGTTAAGTATTCACACAGATTACGAAATAAAAGAAACAATAAAAACAATATACAAGAAAACGGTGGGCGCCCTACCGGTAAAATTCGTGAATCATTATCACATGAAACGTTACAAACATATAGGAACCATTAAACATGGGGCGTGAGTTGAATATCCTCAATTTCCCCTGAAACAGAAACATCCTGAATGTCTTCCCTCTCATCATTACACGTTTGAACCTCTACAACCAGTTCACCGATTGGTACCTGCTCCTCATTTGAAATCGAAGGAATGAGAATTACTTCCCCATCAACTACCTCACAGCCCTGACCTTCCAATACCTGTTCCCTGCTTGTTTGGACGATGTTACTTCTCCTGCTCTCATTAGTTATGTCATCTTGGTATTCCCCCGGCTCTAAAGGTAAGGTGTAAGGTGGGAATTCTCTCAGAATTTCTTCTTCTGTTTGTACACATTGAACAGCAGTTGGACAGATGTCAACAGGCGTCTCATTATCTGATGTTTCCCACTCAAAAGTTGCTCTCTCCGGAACTTTAAAAATTCGATTTAAATGCACAGTTTGAATATTACTTGGTTCATTTATGTGTTTGATTTTAAAAACAACAGGGCTTGTCTTAGCAATTACACGGAACGGACCTTGATTTAATTTAGCTAGTTTTTTAGTCGTGTTTACCTTAATCCTGGGTGTGTTTAAATACACGACATCCCCCACTTCAATAAGTTTATTCTTTGGAATTTTACCAGTAAACTTAGAATTTACCTCAGCCGATTTCTCTAAGTTACTTTTAATTATCGAAAAGGTGCTATTCAATTTGTTTATCAAATCTTGCTTGTATGAAAAAGTCTCTGCATATGATCTAACGGGTTCAGAATAAATAAAATCTGGAGGCATAGTTATATCTCTCCCATACAGGAGGAAAGACGGCTTCTCATCCACTGATCTGTGGTGTGCATTCCTGTACGCCATTAAAGCCAAAGGAACTTGCTGGCACCAATCTGTCTGATTGACCGAAACAAGATGACTGAGTGATTCAACTAAGGTCTTATTAAGTCTCTCCACTACACCATTTCCCTGGGGTGAATATGACAAGCACTGTTTCTTTGAAATTCCCAAAATATCATAAACCTCCTGCATTGCTGCAGAAATGAAATTAGAGCCCCTGTCTGAATACAAAACCTTCATTATACCATGACGAGAAATAAAATCCAATAAAACTTTTGCTACTGTAGAACTCTGAATGTCTTTAACAGGATATACCTCAGGGTATCTAGTAAAATAATCCGTCATTACAATTAAGTATTTATTACCTTCCATAGATGTGACAAAGGGACCCACGGCATCAAAGGACACCTTTTCAAATGGGTAATTTGGAGTAGGAATCTTTTGGACTGGAGCTTTCTGATTTTTCGAGTATCCCCGACGTGAAATACACGTATGGCAAGATGCAACATAATTTTTTACAACCTTATAGAATTTTTGCCAATAGAATTTTTCTTTTATTCTTTTTAAAGTTCTTGAAAATCCAGCATGTGCTACAGTTTTCGAATCATGACATGAATTTAATACTGTTGCAATTAGAGTTTTAGGTACTACTAATTTTGCTTTTTCACGATGTCTGTCTGATTTACCCCTATAACATAACAACATCCCATCCCTGTAGAAAAATTTTGGAGATTTAGGAGCAAAAATGAATCCTGAATCTAACTTTGCTTTGATACTTTTACAAAAATCATCCTGTTGTTGTTCAATAATTTGAGCTGTGGGAATTGAATTAATTTCTGTGACCAAAAATTGGGTCTCAATAGCATGCATTTCCTTAACTAACTCTTTTTTCTCACCCTTGTTTATACTATAAGCAGCTCTTGACAGATAGTCTGCCATTAAATTTAGTCGACCAGGTTTGTGTACAATTGAAAAGTCATACTGCTGAAGGGTCAAAAGCCATCTAGAGATTCGTGAAGTGGGATCTTTAAATTTTTTTATTTTTGAAAGGCTTTGTTGGTCTGAATATAAAGTAAATTTTGTCCCATAAACATAGTTTTTAAACTGTGTAATTCCAAAAAGAACCCCTAAGCATTCTTTTTCGACCGTGGAATATTTGACTTCTGTTGGACCGAGTTTTCTAGAAGCGAAAGCCACAGGGTGTTTAAATCCCTCATCATCTGATTGTACCAAAACGGCTCCAAGTGCATAATTACTGGCGTCGGTGGAAATTGAAAATTCCCTTGTGAAATCAGGAAGCTTTAAATATGGCTCTGAGGCCAAACAATCTCTTAATGTTTCAAATGCGAATTGCTCCGATTCTGACCAAACAAATTTTGTCTCTTCCCTCGTTAAGTTAGTCAAAGGTAACGCAGTTTTAGAATAATTTGGAATGAAACGCCTATAAAATCCCGTGAGTCCTAGAAACGATCTCACTTGTTTTTTTGTTTGAGGAGGCAAAGCTTTCTTTATCGAGTTTAAATTTTTGGTGTCGGGAAAAACAACCCCTTCTTTGACGGTGTGCCCCAGGTACGTAATTTGCTTTTGCATAAAGGAACATTTACTTGGTTTTAATTTTAAATTTGCAGTTGTAAATCTCTGAAATACAATTTCCAGCCTCTCCAAGTGTTCCTGTACAGTCTTTGATGCTACAACAACATCGTCAATGTAGCAAGACACCTGAAGCTCTGATAACCCAGCCAGAACAATACTCATCAACCTTTGAAAGCTATAGCTTGCATTTTTAAGGCCAGAAGGCATACGTTTAAATTCAAAGAGTCCAAATTCTGTTGATATGCCGGTTAAATGAGCATAAGAGGGATGCATTTTCATTTGATGGAACCCAGAGGTTAAATCCATTGAAGTAAAATATTTAGCCCCGCTCAGCATATCGACCATTTCAGTTAGGTTTGGAAGTGGAAAATTGTCAGGAATAGTCTTTTCGTTAATTTTTCTTAAGTCAGCCACCAGTCGGTATGACCCGTCTGCCTTTTTAACCAACATTACTGGCGCACTGTATGCAGTTTTAGAAGGCTGAATTATCCCCGCATCCAATAATTGATTAATTTGATTTTTCATTTCTGATTTTAAAGCGTAAGGAACTCTATAAGGTTTTTGCCTAATAGGAATAATATCTGAAAGATAATTTCATGTTGGACAATGTCACATGACCCCAAATCCGAGATTGATTGCGCAAAAACTGACTTATATTTATCTAACAAGTTTAACAAGTTTGTTTTTTCTCCGTCAGTAAGGTGATTTAAGTTTAACTTTTCTTCCCAGTTAATTTTCTTTTCCCTATCATTATCAATTACATTTACATATTCCTCATGTTGTTGTTGAAATACAGGCTCAACGTTTGCCAATATCATATTTTTATTAAGGTGAAGTGGATCGTCAGTTATGTTCCAAATTAATGCCAAACAAAGGTTCCCATCCTCAATTTTTGATACTG
>BGPR01050786.1:0-10979 GCA_013235015.1 Araneus ventricosus
CAGGACCCTTTTGTTGTATATATTAAACACTGATCTCTAGTAAGGAACGATCGAATTTGCTACCTCTTTCTTCGATTGTTATTGTCCTTTTTAACCCACCAACCCATGGTGATGTTGTCCGACTTTCATATTCTACATTTCCAGAGAATTTTTAAAATTTGTCTCTGAATACGAATCTCAGATATTTTCATCAAGGTTGTCCTTTCCTGCAATATTTGATGCATGGGATATTATTTAAAGGATTTTTTATACTTTTAAAACTTTAATAATAACAGCTGTAAAACTAAAAAATAAATAACAGCATAGTTGTAAGAATATGTCCTGTTCAAACCGTCGGAATTTGAATGAAATTGTTCTCAAATAGAACCAGTAGTGTTCTCACTAAGCAAGCAATGCCGGACTACATGGATGACAAAAATAGCTTTTTTAAGGAGGCTTTCACAGATTATTTTTATTTATTTCTCGTAAAAAAAGCAGTTCCGGAATGCCGTTCCATCTCCACTGCACCTCTGTATAGAACATCAATATAAAGAGATGATAACTTGAAGGAAAGCTTTAGTTTTCATTGTCGAGGAATTAATGTTAAAATATTAAGGGGAATTGGAACCCTAAGTCCGTTAACCCTAACCCTGTTACTTCTATGTACCTTTTTCTCAAAATCTGTTATAGATTCATGTTTGAAATTTTTTATACAAGTAAAGTATACCTTTCTCATTATACTAAAATGAGCTTTTGGTTAATTTTTAATTTTTTATAAATTTACAAAATATTAAATAATTAATATAAAAAAATTAAAAATAATTAGAAATAGTGAAATTTTACCATATTTTGACACAAAAAAAATTGTAAAAAATAAAGTTTTGAGTTTTTTTAAAAAAAAGATTCATTTCAGTATAATAAGAAAGGTGTACTTACTTGTATAAAAAAGTTTCAAATATGTATCTAAAACAGATTTTTGGAAAAGATACATCGAAATGGCCAATTTCACATTTTTTGTTTTGGCACAAACAAATCTGCAAAAAATAAAGTTTTGAATTTTTTTCAAAAATCATTTCAGTATAATGAGAAATATGTACTTGTATGAAAAATTTCGATCATGAATTTATAACAGATTTTGAGAGAAAGGTACATCGAAGTAACAAGGTTAGGGTTAATGGACTTAGGGTTCCAACTCCCCATAAACCAAAATACGAACTAAAATTAGTTTAGTTACATTTACGTCCGGTTTTCAAGCAACACAAATGTTGTTTCGAGACGGTCTTTGTAATTTTGAACCGTTTTCAGATGACGAGAACGACACATGCGCCTCTCACCTGATTGTCGCTTCACACTTCCGAGCCACACCAGTCGGAAGACATTTCATTCTGAATCAGTCATCGTGTTCCAGGGCTGCTGACACGGCAGTTCTTTGGGCGACACGGGTTGCGAACCTGTTGTCCTCGACATTCCGATACCAAGACTTTAACACCAAGCCACCACGGCCGTATATGTATTAAAAATCATAGATATTTAAATTTATTTGACAATATTGTTTGTAAGAATAATATCATTATATAAAAATGAAACATAACATTGCAATTGAAAAAATAGAAGAAAAAAATACTGCAAGCTCACAAAATTTAGATAGCTTTATGTTTAATGACGGATGTGAACCTTTATCTAAGTGAAGCAATTCAAAATCAACAGATGCGAAAGAAACATTGAAGCATTTTATTAGCCTAAAGTTAATCCAGACGTCAGGTAAACGTACGAGCTATGACGTCAAAGGATCGCAGACGGTTTTCAAGAAAGATAAAAGTTCAGTATACCTTGCATTCTGTCAAAAAATAAAGAAAAATGTGTATGTAAAAATATTTTGGTATCAATATTATTTTTAGAAGTAAATTCCATAGAAAAATATTTTCTTGTGTGAAATATAAAACGATAGGGGAAATAAATTTTGAGAAACTCAATTTTTCAACCGAAGAACAACAGCTAAATAAATTTAATAAATTTTTATAAACAGACTTTTATTTAGTGTAATAAAAACTAGATCTTTTACTATTTTAAGGTATCTGACTACATTCTAAAGACGATTTTGGGTCGAAATTCACATTTTTTTTATGATTTTCCTTTAAAGTCCATTTATTTAGCTTTCTACATTTGGGTTAATTTTATTTCTGCGATAAATATAAACGGAGTTACAGAATATTTTATAAAACACGGTGGCTAAAATCGAAATCAGAAATTAGCTATTTTCCATCGTTTTACCAATTACACTGCACTCTGAATAATAAATTACTTAACTTTTACTTATTTTAATTTATTATATACTCTATCTGCAAGCCACATCAATTTAAATAAGTTTTTGAGCTTTAACAATCTTCTGTGAACAATTTTGTCAAAATGCACATCTGTTGAGCTTGCTTCATGTTTTGAGACATCAATAGCTGTATTATTGTTTAATGATGGATTTTATGGTCTTATAGGAGTATTACCTGATCTGTGAATAGTTTCTGGTCAAGATATACTTTGAAATAATATCTTAACTTTAATAATCAAAGAATTGTTACTTCTAAGAGACAGTCTTCGACAGAGATAAACATATTTTTAAAAAATTACGGGCTGTCAGAATGAAAAAAATTGATAAGATTGTGAATAAAGAAGGTATATCCTACAAATGTGGCTTATTATAAAGGAAGTTTCATAAATATATTTTTAATGAAAAACAAATTAAATCTTTAAATGCGTTTTTTGAAAAACTTATAATTTGTCAAAAGTTACTTATGCAAAACATGATATTTCAAAAGATTGTGATTATATTTCTTTGGAAGTTTGTACACTTGTTACTTTAAGTATTATGAAGGCAAAGAATTAGAGATATAGTTCTGAAGTCAATAGTTTTTGATTTACAGCTGCTTAAAGTTGTTTATACCTATGCATTTTGTGATATTTTGAATAAGGGAATATTTGACTTGCCATAATTTTTCTCTAAAAACAAATATTTCTTAGATCCTAGTTCATTGCCTTCACCATAGCTGTAAGTGTGCTGTGTACAGAAAGAATTTGAATATATGGATCAGAATTTCTGCTAAAGTGTTTTGCTTTTTACTCTAATGTTTATCATTTTTTTAATCTAAATTACTTCATTTTACTAAGTGATAGAAAATTATTTCCTAACTGGTATTATTCATAGTTTTGTATCAAATTGACCCCGAAAATAATAAAAAATTGTCCATTAAAGCGCTTTTTCAAAAATTTGCATCCGAACCTAGTCATATAGGGGAAAGTCGGGTAAGACGACGAAGAATCTAAGATGACGAATTGGATTTTTCTCGAAAATTACACTAGATGGCAGGCTTGATCCTGCATAATCAGCGACATCTAGCGACCAGACACTCATGTCATGGCAAAAGATTCCATCCCGCCATTTGTGTGACTAATAATACCAGTAAATGTGTTTTAGAGTTGTTACGATGTAAATTTTGGGTAGTGCTTCGGTGTAAGTATTTTTGATTTATACATGTCATATTCGCAAAGTGCTAAAAGTGCTAATCAAAAGCTGTTCAATGTTGTATTATTTTAATTTTTTTAATGAGCTGATGCCATTCAATGTTTTTTCGAAATAAAAATGTCGATGCCGGGTAAGATGACGAATTGGGTGGAGGCTAAGGTGACGAAATCTTCCTTACTAATTCATGAATCCATCAGCTTACCGACAGCGACTAAGATCTTTTCGACTAGTTTGACGAAAGATTCATCAGCCCTTCAAGCGTTTCATGCCTATTTGACAGTCAGTTGTAGTAGAGGTCTGACAGCAATTGTCAAAATTTTATTGAAAAAGATAGCAATTTTATGTTAAACTATTAACGAAAATTTATCATTTGATTTCATCTGTATAACAATAATTATTGTGCGATTTACTACTCAGCCACAATAGTTGTTGCTTGGAGGATGGTATGGCAACTGTCTAAATTAAATAGTTCACATTTCGCCTCTTTAAGGATTTTACATCTTACGGGCACCAGATATATCGTGAAAAGATCACTTCATAAGATTTGTAGATAGTATTTTTTTATGAACTTTTCCGAGTCAACACACAGTATCAACCAAGTAACATTTCATGCTTTTAAAGCGCATTTCCAAACTCTTCATTAGATTTTTTGAGTCGATATATTGCCCTCTACCCCGCAGACACATACAGAGAGAAACACCAATTACTTTTGTTTGAACAAGATCGGTGGAGAGCTCGGGAAGTTTGCGAGAAAAATTAATCGCATTAAAGAGACGAGGGCCAACGCCGAAAGGTATTTACCTTGCTCCAAAGCGTTTTAAATTTCCTCTCTTCGAAAGTAACTGCTGTCTTCTGACTTGCCCCAGTGCAACTGAAAAATTTCTCCTACTTACTTTTCAGCAATAGTCCTAATTCAATAAGTAAGGATAAAGATTCTGGTATCAGTTTTCGGGTGTGTATTGTGTGTAAATTTGCATTTCCTGCGACAATTTGTCCTCTCCCCGAAGGATAAAAATCTGGACGTGAAGCGTCTTGAATATCAATTTGCCGTGTAGTTGGAATCAGTTTAAAAATCTCCTGAAATGAAGACAGAAGTTTTTTTATTTCTAATTAGACAGGATGTCCGAATGAAATGTCCCTAATTTGAACAGTCGACTAAAAAAATCTATTAGCGGATACGTTGGCGATATTAGGCAAAATTGGCTGTTGAATTTTTTGATTTTGGCGACATTTTTTTTATTTTTCGCGTATATATGAGAACTGAGAATGTATGCGTTCAAAATGCAGATTGTACAGAAAATGCCGCAGCGTGTTGTATTTGCGGCGGAGATATTATTTCGCATCGAAAATGAACACGATTTTCTAAACCGCATCATTTTTTCAGATGAAGCAACATTTCATGTGGGCAACAAAGTCAATATAAGTACAACTTCAGAATTTGGGGCTCAGAAAATCCCCATACAGTACAGGAAGTGGAAAGAAACAGTGGGAAAGTGTGGTTTGCTCTTTTACATGATACAGTCATAGGACCCTTTTTCTTAGCTGAGCCTTCTGCGACGGCAAATATTTACCTGGACATGTTGCAAATTTACGCAGTACCCCAAATGCAGCATTTAAAAACCACTGTTATTTTCCAACAAGATGCTGGTACACGGATGTTCTCAGCATTTGGTTGGAAAAGGACTACCGGCTAGATAGCCTCAGGGATATTAAGGAAACCCACGTGGAAGTGCACTGATTTTTTAATAAAAACTTTGTGAGTACTGTTTTCTAATTTTACATTTTTCGTATGCTTTTCAACTTTCTGTTAAACATAACGACCTCTCCAAATTTGGGACATTTGATTTGGACGCCCTGTATATTAATCAAAGCAAAGGAAAACCTTTGTTTATCTTGTATTCCCTAAGCTACTTCTATTTAACTAATTGTTTGACTTTGTGCGATACTTGCTTTAGGAAATACAGATTTTGCAAATCAGTGACTTGGATCGAAACTTTAAATTCAGAAAATTGGATGCGAAAATTAGTATTCTGTTTAAGAGAAGACTTATACATTTATTTTAAAATTTTTTGGATTGTCTTCGGCACTGTGTAAAATGCCTACCGATTATATGTCAAATACTTCTTGGGCACAGCCTGGAGAATGCATTTAGGTGTGAAAGAAATAAAGACTAAAAGATATTGGGTTTCTCGAAATAAAGAGAAAAATAATAATTCTCAGAACTAATTGTGTCTGAATTGTTGACCGATGTGTTATTCTGAATTTCACTGTTATCCTTTGTAATGGCGGCTCATCTGCTCAGAAACAAGCAGTGTTGAAAAGAATTGTATAAACCTAAGTTGTAGTTAATTTTGTGCTGATTGTTTTGGTATGTAATGATGATATACTAAAAATTGATAGTTTTTGAGTTATAAGCAAAAAAATTGGGGAAATTTTTTTTCATGTTTTTTGGATATACCTAAAATTGCAACAAAAATTATTGGTGGCAAACCTCAGATTCGTCATCAGCACCGGAAAAAACATAAAAAAGCAAAAAATTACAACTCCTCCGGAATTGGATTTTAAAAAATCTGCTTAACTACTGAGAAAAAGAGTAAAAACGCCAAATGAGGAAGTCGCGCCAATCGTGTGCTGCGAAAAATGCAGCTCAAATGAATGCGATTTTAAGCAGAGAAAGGGTTGCTTTTCTCCCGTTTCGCGTTGATCATTGCCTTAATTTCGGATCCTGAGGAGGGGCGAAACTTTTGGCAACTCTGGGCTGTCTCTCTCTTAATTCGTGATTGATTTTCCGTCTTCCTTTTACATATTTTATTACTTTTTGCCATTTTCGTTGACCACTGAATTCTCAAAGTGGAAAAGTAAGCCAATTAGAATAAAAACGAAAATAAAATATTTTAAAATAATTTCAGGGGGACTGCAGCTCTGCAGCTCTTATGGAAGAGCCGCCACTGATTTTTTGTCAATTAAAACACTTGGTTTGGAGAGAATACTTCACTGCGATCACCAATGGCAAGCAAACATATAAATAGTTAAATTAAAAGATATATCAAATTTTACCCCAACACTGAATGCCCGAATTTCGTACATTGCCTATAACAACTGTTTTTCTATGACAGTCTCATGGAAAAGTAAGCAGTTATTGCATCACATGCATGATTTATACTTTACTCTAAGCGGATTTAGAAAAAACAGTTTTTGTAAAATATAGAGAACCAATACGATTTTGAAATTAATTGAGTCATTTATTTAATGTAAAATTATCTTTTTACTCTTAATAATGATAGAATTAAAGTAAGAGAAAGAATAGATATCGATACTGATTAAATATACTTCTTAATTTTAAGTCCTCAACAGCCAAACAACTCATTATTTATGTTTAATTTATTCCCTAGAAAGTATTCCTCCTGCTTATTTTTTCAAAACAAATAATGCTGTTTGAAACAAAATGAATTTAACGTGGAGAATAAATGTCCTTAAGATATTTCTAATGATTTTCAAAAATTGGCAATTTAAATTTAACTTTGTATCTGATTTCACTATGGTTTCCTCTAAGTTATAAAATTAAGACTCTATAGATAAGAAAAAAGAGCACGTAATTCTAGAATTCGTCGCGCCTTATATGAGGCATATAGCGTCCAGGCCTAAGAAAGGGTTAATAAATTAATGGAATTTTATAATCAATTTTATTTTTGTAGCATACATAGAAATTTGTTTATTAAATATTTTATTCATTAAAACAGGAAATGTTAGGGAATAATACCCAAATAAATATTTCAAATGCAGATACCAGAATATTACTAAAATTATCTATATCAATCCAATGACTTCAAAACAGGCCTTTTAATCTATGTTAAGATATTCTTGCCTTGTTGTAAAACTTCCCTGTAAAGTTATTTTTTATGCAGATATATTTATACCAATTGTTTTAATACAAATTTTACAACATACGTACGTGTTTCTTAAAAATATAGTTGAGATTGCAAAAATGTATCAAAGAAATAAGGGTATTTGAACATACCTCGGAATGATTCCTTAAATAAAAATGGTAATTAATTTTGTGTGTTTATGTGGCTTTAATAGAACGAAGGATAATTTTAAAAAACTCTCAAATTCTCAGCATCATTTTCCTAAGAAGAATATATATGGTTCTTCATAACATCAGTGTAACATAACAGTAAAAATAAAAATGTTTTTTTAGAAAAAGCTTTTATTAGTGTTCGTAAATGCAGAAAATATTTTTTTCCAAAAAGCTCAACTCAAGTCAAAAATCGTAAAATCACGAGACGTAGCTATAAATACTCTTAGTAAATTTGAATTTTAATCACATTAATAGAGTATTTTCATTTTTATGAGAATACACTCATGTCCATAAATTAAGGATAATTCAGAATCACACAGAAATTGAACTCTAAAATAAAAATTTCACCTGTAGAATTATCACACACATCTTGAAGAAGAATATGCAAATTACAGGAAACCACCAGATGGCGCGGATAGTACGTCACAATGACGAGAGTGTAAGAGAGGAGTATATAAGGAATGGTGGCAAAGAAGTAAAATTGTTCACAAGCGCTTTAAAAGCCTTTCAGTGCAATATCCGCATAGTTATGGCACAAAGGAAGCATTTGGATGATTTTTTACGTGGTAGAATTATCGGACGACTGGAATGTGGACGTACCCAACTGGAAGTATCCGAGGAACTTGAAATCGCCCAGAGTGTCATCTCCAGGCTTTGGCAACGATTCCAAGATGATGGTAATGTGAGTAGATGTTACAGCACAGGTCGCCCCCGAGTTACAACGCCGAATGAGGACCGGTATTTGGCAGTTACTGCCAAAAGAAACAGACGGAGCACAGCATCAGACCTGTCTCGTCAGCTCTCTTCAGCTACCGGTACGACATTTTCAAGGCAGACCGTGTACAGACGCTTAGGGCACATTGGTCTATATGCTCGTAGGCCTGTCAGATGTGTTCCACTTACCGCAACTCACTGTCGTCTGCGATTAGCCTGGAGTAGAGAGCATGCATTGTGGACACCGCAACAGTGGTCTTGTGTGACGTTTTCCGACGAGTCCAGGTTTAGTTTGCAATCTGATTCTCGCCGGACTTTCATATGGAGAGCGCCAGGTACCCGTTACCACCAAGAGAACACCATTGAACGACACCGTTACGGTGGTGCAGGATGGCTCGTTTGGGGAGGAATTATTCTTGGTTCCAGAACTGACCTGCATGTTCAGAGTGTAACGATGACTGGCCACATCTATCGGGATGTCATTCTGGAACAACATGTACGTTTGTTTCGGGGCGCCATGGGTGCTGAATTTCTGTTTATGGATGACAACGCCCGTCCTCACCGTGCAAACATTGTAGACGAATGCCTTCAATCGGAGGATATCACCCGTATGGATTGGCCAGCATACTCACCGGACTTGAATCCAATAGAGCATGTGTGGGATATGCTTGGCCGACGAATTGCAGCCCGTCAACCCCCTCCCACCTGTCTACCGGAACTTCGGAGGGAATTGCTTGATGAGTGGTGTAATATTCCCCAAGATCAGATTGATAATTTGATACTCAGCATGCCTAGGCGTTGTAAGGCCTGTATTGCATCGTCCGGGAAACATACTCCGTATTAACCATCATACTAACCATGTTATACTGTTTTTTGTAAATAGGTTCTTTTTTGAAATTTGCTCCAGTGAGTAAAAATCGCAATTTGTATTAATTATGTCGAACATATAGCATCTTTTTTGCTCTTTACCTTTTGTTTAATAAATAGACTTTACAAATAAGTCAAATTTGTTTTGCTTCTGTCTCTTTCTTTGCCTGAACTTCATTATCCTTAATTTATGGACATGAGTGTATTTACGAATTTTCCCTCTTATGATATTCATTGCCACTTACTATTCTTATCGTTAATGGCTTACGACATTACAGCTTTTGCTTGATCTCCATATACTAAGTATAATTTTTAAAACTTTTTATTTTCATTATTTTTTACTCATTAGTACACTTATAAAAGTGCACTTTTAATAACCTTTTTATTTTCAATATTTTCTGTTTTTAAATCCTTAATATCCTTCGTAACTCATTAAGATAACTGTTATAGAATCTTGCGATTAAAAGCAATACAAGATTCTTTAACACAACTTCACTAATAGATGATGACATTCATATCAAATAAAATTTAAACTAAATTTCAGGGATTAACAGATAATTAATATCTGAACATTTTAAAATATTTCCGGGAATATCATAAAAAAACATCCCCGGACTGCCGCAGCATCCGGGTCAACAATGAAAGACCGGCCGCCGCAACAGAAAATCGGGCACTGAAGGCATCCGCATAATAACCCCATTACGAGCGGCCCATGCGACGATCTCCCGTCTTGCGGGCTTACGACCCGTGTTTGGAGGTGGGCCCTACGAGCCAACCACCATTAATGTACCCACGTCCAGGAGCGAGAACTTGCTTACTTATACGGAGACATCTCATCCAAATTCCCGGACAAGTTACCTACTGCCCTACCGCCTCGAGGAAAACACTGAACAGGGTTGCTTCGTAGACGAGTCGAAGAAAGGAGAAAACCGGGTATAAAGTCAACCGCAACATTTAGCAATCTAAGTGCACTTCGTTAGGCAAGGAATTCGTTTTCGACCGAAGTACAAAACGAAATGAGATTTCCGCCGGTTTTATCGGTGCCAAATAAAATAAAGCCCTTTCCTTCTCCCCCAAAATGCAGTGGAATATCCCGTTTCCATACCGACCGCCACCGGCATATCTGGTGTCTGGGGGTTTTCTCGTATCGGTAGGACAGTATACATAATTTCAAACCCATAGTTCATAACAGAGTGAGTCAAAAATGGGGTAAGTAGAAGCTGCAAGAACGAAGTCACACAGTTATTCATGCGAGTGAAAAAGTAGTTTGCTCAGTTGAACTCAACAATAACTCATTATTTTAAATGTTATGGAATCTCGTGATCATATTTGCAAATAAATAACATAAGTCGATTTTCATATAGAATCAAAATTAAACTAATTTTCAGCGATTATCTTATTATTATAATCTAAAAATATTAAAGCCTTGTACCATCAGCGAGAACACAAAATGCTACAGAATAACAACAGGAAGTGAATGAAAAATTGATTACAAAATCCCATCTTTACAAACACCAACTTTACAAACAAAAAATAAGTCAAGTTAATTAAAGACGTGTGAAAGTATATGATTTGAAAAGTATTAATTAAAAATTAACTTAATTACTATTTAGCACTCAGTTAGTATTTTGAATATCAGAAGAGATGTGGCTATATTCCATAAACTGAGATCCATCTACTTTACTCTACACTACGACACACCCCTGACTCCAAAGATAAAAATCTCCGGTTTGCGGTTTGGATGCGTGTGCGTAGTAAACTTTATTGAACAAAAAAAAAGAAGAAGAAGAAAAAAAATCTTCGGTTAGAAGTTTGGATGAGTGTGCG
>BGPR01050787.1:0-10979 GCA_013235015.1 Araneus ventricosus
TTACTGTTACTGATTTGTTGTCTGCTTGTGTTGCTAATTACTGCAAGTGCTGTTTTCCCTATGATCTGTGCTTCGTGTTTTCCGGAATATTCGTGAATAAAGCGTCATTCTCCATTATCCTGCTTGTTGGACTGTTTTCACAGTACACACACAGGACGATATTCGCAACAATACTGTTCACATTCAAAGGAACAGACAGTTTATGCGTTGACGAATTAAGTCCAAAATTAAATACAGGTCTACAATTTTGGTGTAAATATCACGCACTAAAATTCACGTATTTAGCCTGCTGCGTTTTTTCGAGTTATCTCGTTCACATACGAAGGAATAGACAGGCTGAAAGAAAGTTAACTCACTGACGGATTTTGTCAGAAATCTGATAGAGATACGCAATTCTGGTAACAAAATCATATACCAGATTGCATCTATCTATCTTATTACGTTTTTGTGTTCCCTTGCACATGTGTGGACGAGCATGCATACTTTCCGTAGACTACTTTCCTCCAAAATTTGATATAGTTACGAATCTGTAAAGTTGGTTTCCTAGCATGTTAGTCTTGTAGTTGGAAAGAATGTTTTACAGAGATTCGTATTGGATACCAGCTAATAATCTCTTCGGAGTCTTGTTCTCATTGCGAGTTGGTCAGATGTTAGTCGCTGAGCACTATTGTTCATGCTGTTACTGTTATTATGATGTTACTGTTACTGATTTGATGTCTGCTTGTGTTGCTAATTAGTACAAGTGCTGTTTTTCTTGTTTCCTGGAGCTTCGTGTTTTCCGGAATATTCGTGAATAAAACGTCATTCTCCATTATCCTGCTTGTTGGACTCTTTTCATCGTACAAACACTGGACGATTTTCATTGCAGTATCGATCAATAGTTTCGGTGAAAAGACCCCATATAAAATTTCATTCGGCGAGCTAGCTCGGTTTTTGAGTTGCCCTCTGACCGACCTACCAACAGACAAACATAATTCCAAAAGTGTGTTTTTCTAATCAAGAAAGTGAAAATCTGGAGATTCATCAAAATCTCGAGGCCAATTTTTTTTTTGGCGATTACAGGACTGTCTGTTATTATACTTCGCAAAAGAGAAAGTTAAAAAGCATCTCTTCTGTATTCAGAAATTCATAAATTTGACACAGCGCTATGAAATAAATACTGATGGTGAATTCAGCTTCTTCTTGCTCTTTGTTCCTGGCTCTTGTTAGAGTTCTCATTAATAGGCCACGAGAAAGCGAGTAGGTCTGTAGACGAAAAATATTTATTTTGTGGAACTCCTAATGGGCTGTCTTTTGAATACTTCCATTTATCATTGAGCCGTTTGTTCAGTAGCCATTTTGGCATCTTTCCTCCCCAGACGAAAAACAACAATCTTTGGCATTATGCACTTAGCCAACATCCCAAAGCCAGCTAGCACGCCTGCAGTTGGAGAGAGATATCATGACTATTAGCGAGATTAAGCTTTATTTAAAATTTAGTTTAAATTACTGAAATTTATTGAAGAAATGGCGATAAAAGGTTCATCGAAATACTAGATTATTTCTTCAGACAGTTGATCTCTCTCCTATGCAGAGTGATTCAAAAGTTAAGGTTAGGGTGGATTTAGTGGTATTCAAGACATCTACAGTCGATGAGTCATTAAAAGGACTTCGTGATTTATATTATTTTTAAGCCAAACAAAGTTGACTGTGTCCAGTTAGAGAACTGCAGGACGATTGAAAAGTCTTTAGACAAACTTAAAGATTAGTCAGGTATACGGAAACGAGTCATTTTTGCGTTAGAAAATGGGGTCGCAAACTCAAAGGCCGACCACTGCAGCGGGCTCTTTCCCAGCGAATTAGGTAATAGAAAAGGATGCATTAGATAAAGTGTACAATGTCGCTTTAATGGGATACAAATTCACATTAGATAGTGTGTACAAGTCGCTTTAATGGGACACAAATTCACATTAGATAACGTGCACAATGTCGCTTTAATGAGATCCAAATTCACATTAGATAAAATGTAAAATGTCGCTTTAATGGGATATAAATTCACATTAGATACATGTACAATGTCGCTTTAATGGAATACAAATTCACATTAGATAGCGCGTACAATGTCGCTTTAATGGGATACAAATTCACATTAGATAGCGTGTACAATGTCGCCTTAATGGGATACAAATTCACATTAGATAAAGTGTACAATGTCGCTTTAATGGGATACAAATTCACATTAGATACCTGTACAATGTCGCTTTAATGGGATACAAATTTGCATTAGATAAAGTGTAAAATGTCGCCTTAATGGGATACAAATTCATATTAGATAAAGTGTACTATGTCGCTGTAATGGGATACAAATTCACAATCACACAACAATGCTGTTGCATGAGTAATGAAATTATTAGTCGTACGCTACACGACAGACACAATGGCAAGTAGGATGCAGTATCAACACAAAACTTTGGAGCATTTAAATTAGTATTCAAAGGACTTTTCTTTCGACGTTAAATGAAAACGTGTAAAACCATCAATTGTCACCATTTTGAAATTCAGGCAGCATTTTTTCGACATTTTTAATCGAATATGTGATTTCCTGCTCCAAATAGCGATTTAAGCCTCATATCACGTCCAAATGAAACGTGATATTAAAATATTCCAATGTCACCAACAAGAAAATAGGCAAGTTAAATTAAAAAAAACGTGTAAAAACAGCAACTTTCGGCATTTTGTAAAATTCAAGCAACATTTTTTAGCCATTTTTAATCGAACATAGGATTCCCTGCTCCAAATAACGATTTAAGCCTCAGATCTCATCCAAATAAAACGTGGTAAATCAGACTTTTCCTACGTTCAGCAGCGCTTTCCCCGTCCAAATTGAAATTGACGGTGCAATAAGTTTGTTTGCCACGCATCCAACATGGCTGGCTGTAGCTTCTAGAAGCACTTCCCGAAAACGCTCGAGGTGATTCCTCCAAACTTTTAAATTGTGGCAAAAAAAGAATGAAACTCAAATCTAACACGCCCAACTTTTCTCCCGGGCCAAACGTCCCACACTCCCCTGGGAGGTTAAAATGGAAAAGAGGATTTTATTCGGGAATAAAATGTTTCAATTGAAACAAGATGTAACGACGAAGCTTCGGGAGTTCCGAGAACAAGTGGGTGTGTTTCCTTCTGCCTTGTTGATGAGAGGGTTTTCGGAGAAAAGAAGTAATTGATTTTGTGATTGAATCGGAGGATGTTTTGTAGTGAAATGATTGGAAGGAGGAATGTTTTGTCTGTGTCTTGTCAAAAAGAAAATATCTGACGCAATAAGGAGATGCTTAAAAGGATAAGATTTGAATATACTTTTTAGGAGAAAAAATTAAAAACCTTTGTTTATTTAATGCTTTTTATTAAATAAACAAACGTTTCGTTTAAATAGTTTTAATCAATTAAAGATTTTATAATTTAAAAGTATTTAAATATGGCGTTTTTTAAAAGTATTGATAATTAATAAAATTATCATTATCAGAATTTAAATCATTTATTTACTGATTAACTTAATTATTTAAATACTGATAATGATAGCTCTATTAATTATCAGTATTAATATAACTAGCATAATTCTATTAATTATCAGTATTAATGATAAAAATAAAGTTTGTTGCATATAGAATAAGCTGGGGTGTACGCACATTCGTATACACTTTAATTTGAGGATAAATCTGATGAAAGAAGCTCAATAAAATAAATTCACGTGATGCGACATAATAATTGCATGACAAACGTATATGTCCTCTAAACACGTAAGTAAACGTAGTTTGAATTAAGTTGTGCTGTGAGGTTACCGTCTTTTACCTCCGGCAAGAAACGAAAGTATTCCAAAATTAAATTGGAGAAGTGTATTTTGTGATGGTGATTCAAGCACATCTAGCCAAGTTCTTATGTCGAGGACACGTGATAAGGGGGAAGGGCTGTATCTTCTGTTGGTTAAAACGACCCTGGACAGGGGCTCCTAGAGAGGAAAAATCAATTTTATGGGCCTGGAACTACAAGACTTTCTGCCATTACGTTCACCCGCTAAGCGATGGTCCGGTTTCTGCGTTGGTCTGTTGTTTACCATAGCACATCATAATGACCACTCGCATGGTTTTGTCGAGGACACGTTATAAAGAGGAAGAGCTGTATCTTCTGCTGGTGAAAACGACCCTGGATCCCTATATAGCGCCTGAGGTAACATGTCAACTGAGCTCCAAAATACTGGAGTAAGATGCCTTGCAGAGAAAATTGGCCCACACATGTGTGTCGCTTGGAGCGAACTATCACAGCCAGCAATCCGTTGCTAAAGTGCACATCGATCTATTAGTTTTTGACAAATTCTTGTTAAGAGTACGTCCCGAGGATAGAACCCATGACCTTCAGATCCGATTCATTCTCTTCAGCCGTGCCATGCCCTAACACAGCGATTCCCCAACCCTTTTGGTTGTGCTGACCACCTGCTGTGTGAAAAAATATTTTGAGGCCCTCTAACTAATTAAGCAAGTAAAAAAGTACAAACACACACATTTATATATTCAGGGTGTCCGAATCAAATGTCCCTAATTTGGAGCGGTCGCTATACTTAACAGAAACTTAAAAAAACATAAGAGAAAGTTTTTATTAACAGATCAGTGCTCTTCCAAGTGCGCTCCCTTAGTAGTCCTGAGGATATCCAGCCTGTAGTCCAGTTCCAGCAAATGCTCGCGGCCCAGCACCATGTTGGAAGAAAATGCTGCATTTGGGGTATTGCGTAAATTCGCAACGTGTCCAGTCACAGAAGTCTCAGCAAAGAACGAGGGTCCTATGACTGCATCATGTGAAAGAGCGGGCCACACATTGATTTTTGGACTGTTTCATTCCACTTCCTCTACTGCATGGGGATTTTCTGAGCCCCGAATTCTGCAGTTGCGCTTATATTCACTTTGTTGCTCATATGAAATGCTGCTTCATCTGCAACCAGCGGGAGTGGTCTCCCCTAAACTTTCTCGTATACTCCTAACACATGTAGAGAAAACTAGAATAATAAAAGACATCAAATAAACTTCCGTCGCAAGTAAACCAAAGTTGGAACCACGCGTGGTTTGAAGGATTAAAACAAATTCAAATCCCCTGCGCAGTCTTTTGCGCAACAGGACCTGGCGAGACTCCCTAAATGTTTGCTTCCTTACAAAATCGCTCCAGAATTGGTTTTTGGCAAACTGCCAAGTTTCGGAGCGTCCCTTCTTTGCACAGGCATTGCCACCAGTAGGCATGCGCAGGGAGTTAGTTTCAAAACTGAAGAAGTATGCAATTATACAGACCGACAGACAGTCAACCCGTTGACGGATTTGGCCCAAAATTTTATACGGACCTACATTCATGACGATAAAACTGTGTATAAAATTTTATCCATCTGGCTTTTCAAGTTTTTGAGTTATAGCGTTCGCATGACCTCGAACATACAGACAGACAGACTTCCCGTTGACGGATTTTGTCAAAAATTTGATAGAAACCTACAAATTATGTTTAAAGACCACATACCAAATTTCATCCCCGTAGCTCTAATAGTTTTCGAGTTATCGTGTTCACAGACACACACACAGACACACAGACATACAGACACACATAATTCCAAAATTGTGTTTTTCGGACTCAGGGAGGTCTAAAACGTGGAGATTCGTCAAAATCTCGAGTTCGAATTTTTTGACGATTACAATACTTTCTCTTTGTATACTTCGCATACGAGAAAGTAAAAATGATGCGGTTTAGAAACTCGTATTCATTTTCGATGCGAGATAACATCTCCGCAGCAAATGCAACACGCTGCGACAGTTTCTGTACAATCTGCATTTTGTACGCATACAGCCTCAGTTTTGATATATACGCGAAAAATAAAATTGTCGCCAAAATCTAAGAATTTAACAGCCAATTTTGTCTAATATCGCCGACGTATCGCTAATAGATTTTTTTAATCGACTGTTCAAATTAGGGACATTTGATTCGGACACTCTGTATATTATATGCGTGTATGTGTCAGTAATTTGAAAAGCTTACTGTAAAAGGATTAAAAAATATTGTTTTATGAAGCAAAAAACGAATGAAGACTCTTGAAGCTTCTCTGACTTCGACTCTTGACTAGGGTTCCACGGCCCATAAATGGGAAGCTGCCAGTTGGTTGGGAACCGCTGCCTTAACACATTGGGCCAATGGTGGATCGTGCATCAACCTGAGCATGGATTGTCTCTACTGTGATTCTGAGTTATAGCATAATATTTTATAACAACTTTAAAGATTTGAAAATCTAAAATTCTGTAAAAATTGTATGCTTTGTGGTTTTCCAGAATCAGAATTCTGAAGCAGACCATTTCATGAAGGATTTTGGAAGTTACTGATTCCGCTTAAAACAACTAAATGTTTCTGAAAACGATTATTTTTGTATCGTTTTATCAAGAGTACATTCAGTGAGAAAACTTGGAGGATTTCTTGGTTGAGACATCGTGGGCTTGGTTGAGGCTTCGTCCCGTATATTTGTGGGATAGTGCAATTCGGTCCCACCAGATGGCGTCCCTTCAACTTACGTGCTGACGTCAATATAGACTCGTTTTTTTCTTTCTCCTTTTGCTCACCAGAGACAGAGACGAGAGAACACCGTGAATAATCAACGACGGATTTTTACTTTCTCGTATATACGAAGCATACAAGGAGAAAGTATTGTAATCGTCAAAAAATTCGAACTCGAGCTTTTGATGAATCTCAAAGTTTTAGACCTCCACGAGTCCGAAAAACACAATTTTGGAACGATGTCTGTCTGTGAACACGATAACTCGAAAAATAATAGAGCTACAAGAATGAAATTGCACTTAAGTTTTAGGTTTCCACCAAAGTTTGGACAAAATCTGTCTAAGGGAAGTCTGTCTGACCGCGTTCATGTGAACACTCTAACTCAAAAACTAAATAGATAAAATTTGGTACACAGTTTTATCATCAGGAATGTAGGTCCGAATAAAATTTCGGGCCAAATCCTTGAAAGGGTTGACTGTCTGTCCGTCTGCATAATCGCATGCTTGTGAACATAATAACTCCTTAATAAATGACTAAGATAAAGGAGATTTGGTATGTGGCGTTCTAACCTTAATTGCAGATTTGTGTCCATTTTTTGTTTCAATCGGTTAAAAAATGCTTTCAAATTGGATATTCAATTTTCTTACTATGACGCAAGGACATTTTACGTCTTGGCGATACTCGTGACCTTGGCGCGCACTGAATGAAACTCGTGGATAGTCATTGCTTTCTGGGTTTCTGTAGGTTCGAATTTCTTATCCACGCGGGGGGACGGGAAATGATACCTTTTTCGGAAATATACGAGAAAGTTTAAGGGAGACTACTCCCGCTGGTTTTATGTTTGTGTCGTCTTAAATGTTTGCATTGTCCTAATTAAATCTCTCGTCCGTCTTCTGGTATAACTCACTCCAACCCACATATATGTGTGCTCTCTACATGTAAATGCCAGTGTGAATTCAATATTTTCACATCAATGTGGTGTGTAAATGTGGGGTGTCGGCAAAAGTACGATTAACGGTATCTGGCGATGGCTGAAAATTGAAAAGTTTGCCTAATAGTTATCGTATAACTTCAGAAGCATCAATATAGCAGACCAAGTTCTCTAAATGAAGAAATAAATTCTGAAATTAACTAGTTGTTGCAAAAGCTTACTTTTGCAAGAAAAAGTTCGAATGAATTTCCAAATTCTGGACAATTATAACCTCTGTCAAAATTACAGATCTTGAGAAAAATTTGTTAACTTAATAAAGCTTTCTCACTAAAGCGCGAGATGTATTCAAAATCGAAATACAACGAGACAAATATGTACTTACAAGTATTAAAATTTAAATGGATTTCTAAATAATCATTTCTGAAAATCCCATTACAACAAGTATCAAATGTCATGAACCTGCTAAGCTTCAAAAATCATTGCAACATCATACCTAATGGAGATCACATTTCATAATTTTAAATCCACAGTCATATTTGCAAACACATTCGGAAGACAATAGATTTATCTTTAATAATGTCTATCTTCGGGCCCGTATGAATTAAATTTAAAACAATCTTCGAGCGAAGCGATAATGAATACTCCTCAGAATAACTTAACTCATCATAGAATAACACGATGATGAGCCGAACAAAGGACTCTGCTAGGAATTGAAACGAGATTCTTTGTAAACAGAACTCTCGCGTTGCTATCGTTGAGTATGGAAGCTCAAATTTTCAATTCGGGGCTGGAGTTAGTGTAAATGATTTATGCAAATTGATTCTTAGAGAGCGTGTCGGGGTAAACATTGTAATGAACATTCATAAATTAAATTAAACCTTGTTTAGACATTTAATTACGGCAGCCTGTTTGAGTTCAAAGGATCCATAGAACGCTAGGCGTCAGATTTAATTTTGGAAGGTTTTATATTCGCCATTTTCGAAGTGAATTAATAACTAGTTACAATGCTTGGAAATAAAATATTTGATATCAAGTTCGTTTGCGATGAATTATGAAAATTAAAATCATTACTAACAGTTATTTCGAAATAGGTTTTAAAATATGTATATAATAATTTCTGTTCAGCCATTTTTATTTTCGTGTATAAGAAATATACAGACAGGAAGTATTGTAATTTTTTTAGAACTTCTCTGTTCATGTTTACTGATGCCTTCTGTAGAAATTGCGGATGCGAGGTCCGTTGGTCATGTTTTTAGTCCCATAGTACACAATTAAATAAATAAGATCGGAAATGGTACAGATTATTTAAAATTTATACACATACCGAATTTTATATTTCAGAAAAACATTGTTTTGATTATCATCAATTATAATCACATGAGAGTTACACTTTGGTTAGGGTAATGATATATAACTTCGAATATTTGCCTGCTCTCAAGATTGCACGTGGGTTTTAAAAATTCAACAATAAAACTTCAAAGCATCATATACTGACATAAATGAACCTTGCTCGACAAATTTTTTGAAAGTGTGCAGTCTTTCGTCTGCTTCCTTCCACTTCAATTTATTAGTCTGCGTGTCGTCTTCATTTTCATCCTCTCCTTCCTCATCCTCATCTTCCTCCTTTTCTGGAACATGTTCGGTTATTCGTCGTCATGAAGAGAGAGAGACGGAAACAGAATTACGAATATCCACTCAAACCTGTTCCTCCTCTTCTTTAATACATTACATACAGTAATACCTCGGTTTTCGTCGACATAGGTTATTGTCGATTTCGGTCGATTATCACAGAGAGAGAGAGAGACGGGAACTGAATTACGAATATCCACTCAAACCTGTTCCTCCTCTTCTTTAATCCATTACATACAGTAATACCTCGGTTTTCGTCGACATCGGTTATTGTCGATTTCGGTCGATTATCGTCGATTTCAATCGGCTCTTGCCAAACTTTAGAGTCTTTGAGTAAGTTGAGTTGGCATGAGAAATAAAAAAAAATGTCCTCATTAATAATTTTTGATACCCGACACTTGACAAATATATATATATATATATCAATGTCATGAAAGTCAAAAAATGTTGAAATAAAATGGAGAGACTGTAGTAAATCGGTAAAAGCGTATAGATGCTCATCAGGGTAAGTACAATCTATACGAACCGCTAAAAAATTAGTGAAATCATAATGTATTCTGCGAACAGTGCTGGCATATAGCTAAAAACACTGTCCTTTACCCCGAACATTATGATAAACCAAGAATTTGAATGAAATACAAATAAAAGAAATGAATTTACGAACCTAAAACTGAGAGATGCTGCCAACGGGAGACGTGACAAAGGAAATAACTAAACGCGTCATGTAGGGACCGGATGTTTACAAAAATATCAAGTTACTTCTGAGGTTGGGGGAGTTTCGATGAAGATTAGGAAATCGATGGAAAAAAAGATGAAAGCGAACTACATTGAGGAAACGATGAAGATTAAAGAAATGATGAAAAAAGGAAAAGAGTGTATTTAAAAATTAATGTGTAATATAAAAAATAAGGTGTATATAAAAATTAAGGAATGATGATAAAAAGGAAAGGAGTGTATTTAAAAATTAAGGTGTATAAAAATTAAGGTATGATGATAAAAAAGTGTAACTAATGTAATTAAAAATTAAGGTGGAAACGGTAAGTGTTAAATAATATTTGAATTTGAAATCCGTTAATAAACGACTTAAAGATGCGTTTTCAAGGTAATCACATTAGACCTGTCTGGCTTGAGAGACCCTACCACAGTATTAGAACTGCGCCAGCATAGCTCTAATATGCAATCCTTTACTTACATCTTAAAGCCATTAATTAAAGGTTCGTAGAAGGAGGTAGGAATTTCATTACTATTAAGGTTATTTATAAGGTGCTGAATTTGTTTCTTGATTGAATTTTTATCGCTGCATGTTTTGTTAATTCTTATGAGTTGATTAATGATAGTGTTTTTGTAGATTTTAGAAGAGATATTTGAGTTCCAAAAAATATATCTATTGACATTGAATTTAAACTCGTTTCTTTTGTCATAAATATCTATTTTTAAAGTATTTTGACTATCAATAATTAAGTCCAGAAAAATAACTGGCTCTTGATAGCTATTGGTTTGTATTAATTTAAGTTCATTTGGATACAGAGTATTATTAGTTGTATTGAAATCTTTATGGTTCAAAATAATGAGGTCATCAATGAATCTAAAGACTGAATTCGAATTAATAGCGATATTCCGTTCAAAAAAGTGTAGAAATAAATTGGAAAGAAGAGAAGAAAAGCTGGTCCCTTGTGGGATGCCTTTAATTTGCTGAAAGATATTTTCCCCGTTGATGAGCATCTATACGCTTTTACCGAATCCTGATTTTTTACCGAATCCTGATTTTTTACCGAATCCTGATACATTTTTTGACTTTCATGACATTGATATATTTTCCACAAATCTTCTTGAATTGCAGCATTTTTGCGCATTCATTGCGTTTGTGTTATAT
>BGPR01050788.1:0-10978 GCA_013235015.1 Araneus ventricosus
TTATCGCACATTTCCTGTTTGACTCTACCTGTCAGAATTGATTGCCATCCAAATTCTTGATATTCCTTGTTTATAGACAAGCGTGACGGAATCCGAGAACATTTTATTAACGAATACAAATTTCCATTAATAACTGTTGCTCCCCGAAAATAATGTAATAGTAACTTCAGTACTTAGTTTCTTTGAAAAGCTAAACATTCACACACTTTCTCTCTATTTCATGAAATGGCTTTGCCACATTTTCTTTGCTTTTCAACCGATCGTGATTCATGTACACGATGTTTGGGCAGGAAACACATATCCTAAGGGAGCGATTATGCCTTCCGATACGCTGCACGATTTCGAGAGTGTTTCACAACTAGATATATGGATACTCTGCATCTTTATGCATAGGGGCTTGTAGCCCAAAGAGAGTCCCTTTTGTGTCTGAAGATGTGGCAACATAGATCAACTATTTTATTGATAAAAAGGCATACTAGTTGTTGGATATCACAACTATATAAAGTTGGATGTAGACGCCAACGCCAACACGGTTTGTTATGATTGAAGAGGAAATAATGCTGTATCTAAATATTCTTAAAATGATTTCGTTGCATTATGTTCCTTTAATAACTCTGAAATGAATCGAGGATGCGATATTCAGAATTTTATTAATTCGAAATGTTCTTATCTCTATTAAAAGGAATCTTTGAAAAGAATACTGTTTCTCGGCATTACTGCATTGCCTTTTGAGAAAATGGATTGATGGTATTAATTTTCACATATCACATAACCTTCTCGTATTAATAATATATTTCTATATTAATAATTTATTCCATTAATATCTTTTTAAATCAATTTCGAAATTCGGTTTTTTTCAGTGATAACTCACTATATCATTCGTTTTAGCAAATTTTAAATGATTTTGATAAATACAATTTTATTTGGCAGTTCGGATATATTTTTACTTATGTTGGCGTTCTGCTTAGTGCCAAGGAAATATTTTTACGTATGTTGGCGTTCTGTTTAGTGCCAGTTTTCTTTTGATCCCGTATATTAGTTTTCAATGTTGTTTGTTATACTAAAGGTTCATATTATTGTTGTATACCTTACTAAATTGCATTATTTTCCACATTTTATTAATATATGTAGTTTGTATTGCGGCTACTTACTGCTTTTTATAAAACTGTTTGAAAATTGTATTTTGTTTGCTTTAATATATTCGAACGTCAACTCGTTTTGTTGTGCCATGTCCTAACTATAGATTTATAGTTCAAGACAAGTTCTTTAATCATTTCAGGAATAGTTCTGTTCAGTATATGCTTTCCTTGTTCTGCATAATTAACATTTAATTTTATTTTTCTTGATGTGACGGTTATGTCTGGCATTCCTTATGGGAGGGATGGGCATTCGCAGTCGCAAAAAAGGCTAATATTTCAATTGCAATTTGAGATGTAATTTTTGTTTCAGTAAAATAACTGGTTGCTCATATGTGTATATCTAGAAGAAAACGCGAGAGATTACAAAATATAATATACTGACCCAAAAATATTCCGAATATAACACTAATTATTAACTAATAAATTTTCAAACAGTTAGAAACATTCGCCATCTACATCCCTCAACGGCACAAGTAAAAATTCTTATAATTATGATTTCTGGGAGACTTTAAACAGAATACTACCACGAACCAAATTTCACTCTGAACAAATAATTTTTTTGCGTTCTACATTTTGTTATGTTTCTACACATGATTTCTATATTTTGGTATGTTTTACACTAGATGCAATAGGCAGAAAGATCTCTTTAATATTGTTAAAATTATTATAGCTCAAGCATAATTTAGTTTAATTATATTTACGTCCCATTGTGAAGCAACATACGAGCTTTTTAGATTAGCTTAAAAAAATGATTTCCAAAATTGCAACAATAAAAATAAATTCTTGCGTGAATTCTTTTCATTCCCAATCCTAGGACCGTATTGAAATTTACTTTGTCAAAGAAGCTTCTAGTCCATTGACCTTTCTCCGAACTCTCACATCTGTCTTGCCATCTTGTAAGGATTTTTATTTTTCCTTCATTTCTTATCTTAAGACAAGATGCACAAAAGAAATACTCGATTCTTTTATGCCGTGTCGCTTCATTCACTAGCATATCAACTTTGTAATTCCCTGATGGGCTTTTACCTAATATAAGTCAGTGTTACCCTTTATTATTGTGTCTTGGGACAAATGAACGTAGTTACAGCTGGAATAAGCGAACTACATATACCTAATCTCTTATTGCATATGCATTACTATCTTTGACTTGAATTTTATTTGAGAGACATTTATTTGAACAACATTTCCTGCAGTCTCATTTAGCTGTTAGGCAGATTCCTCATAGGCATACTACCTATAGCAATGACTCTCATGACACAACTTAGGGAAAATTTCTGCACAGTGTTTGAACCGCAGACGAATGTGGTTTCGGGAGGGTGAAAGTCTCGGCCGAGTTCGTAGCTGGACCAATCAACGGAAAGAGGATGGAAACAGTGAGGCGTAGGAATTTCCTATACCACTTTTATAATTGAAGGTAGGCAGATAATTCCAATTAGGTGAATTATCGCCTCTGCAAAAACGAACAACTTTTGTATGAAAAGTTTTTCGATAATTGTAATCCATTACAAGTTAGGTGTTTAAAAGCGATTTTCAAATCCAAAGTTTCCCTGCTTTTTAACCTAAGCATATGACACTTCGTTGGAAAGCTGTCGTCAGTTGCATTCTGTTCTACCCATTTTCATCTCCATAGCTCGACTTCTTATGAAATTTGTGGAGGTAATGGCAGTTGGAAGCGGTGAAGTTTCCTTTTCCTCATATTTGCGTACAAAAAGAAACTACATTCACCTTCCGGTTTGATGATAAAATTTCATTTGTTTAAACTTAAATATTTTTTTGTAGAATACGCATGTTATGGATTCAAATAATCTGTTTATGAATTCACCGTTGTTGCAGCGTATTACTAAAATTCTCAATAGTAGACAAAACCTTAAAATGATATAAAAATCAGAAAGGATATCATATGCAAGACTTTTTTGATATATTACCCTAATATTACATTCACGTCCAAAATGTTTATCCAGATATTTGGAAGACAAATTTTATTTCATAAATCTACTGGCAATTTTAAATTTAGGATACAGAACATGCAACTGAAATCCCGTATTCAGAGTTTATAAATTTTGGGAAATAGTTACGCAGTAACTTCATCTTGTTACTAACAACATCTAAGCTTCTTTGAGCTGCTGGATATTTGCTTCACGATTTTCCGTAATATCCAAAGAAAATTCAAATTCATATCCAAAGAAAATTCATATTCATTTATTCATATTCTTTTCAAATCATTATTGTATACATCTTTCAAGAGTGGAGTTATATTTCAGCTTGTTCTAGATACTTAACGAACCGATATTTGCAGTCGAATATGTTGATGCTTAGGAAAATAAGAATGAAGGAACGTTGCTAATACCAAACGATTGTAACCATTTTAGTTTCAGGATATATATCCATTTTTCCGGTTTTCGTGATTTTATTCGCCTTTCCCATGTCTGGCAGAGGAAGATCTCAATAATTCATTTATTCGTGTTCTCAAATGTATACTATTCATATTTAGCCTGGAAATGACTACGGTTTCTCTTTACAATGTTCTGTAATTTTTTAAATCTTTTCTCCAGTGTATACTGTTTAATCTTTTATGAATATTGGGTTGAGTAATAACTCAAAAACGTTTTTCAAGTTTATTTCAAACTAGAAAATCACCCGTCAGAGTATGACGGGGGCAAATTGCCTCTTCATTCGAGAGATTTCCCGTCAAATTTGACGTGTTTAGATAGATATATATGCAAGAGAAATGTTTAACATCGTTTGAAAACAAGTAAAATAAACATGTTTTATGATAGGAAATATTTTTTTATTTACATATTTCTTTATTCAAAAAACCTCTTGGTAAACAACGTTCCTTGTGAAGTATTTTTCGTTGTTTAACAATTTTCCTTGTACTTCAGATGTCTTTGTGTAAATTTTAACGTTGCCAAAAAAAATTATCAATTTTTTATCATCAAGATTGCAATAAATAATCAGATGCATCGTGGCGTCCAAACAATATCACGCGCATGATATACCATTGACGTGATTTACTTCTTTCTATTAAAAAACGGAAATTAATTTGAAATATACGATTAATATAATTTAAAATTTCTCGGGAACTATTGATCATAGCGAGATACATTTTATATCAATCGATAGCAAATTTTATTTCGCTAATTTAGAGCAATTAAATTTGAAATTAGAACGACAATTACTTTTCAAATTTAAAATTACTGAAATTTAGGTGCTCTAACAACGGAATAAGGTTGTTTGACGTGTCGTAGTGTTATAGCGCGAATTTTATTGTTGATGACGTCAGAACGTTACCGGATCAGTGAGAGACAGATATGGGCTATTATATTAGTAATTTTCAAATTTATGTTTTACAAAATTCCTCTCGTCGTTACTCGAAGTCGGTTTAATCGCTTTTCGTGTTTCCACTTATTTATTATTTTTAAAGACCGAGCATTGGCGATGGCAAGTGTGATGAAACCCCTTGTTCCTTTTCCATACATGGCACCAATCTCGCGACTAACTTCGGTGTTCTTAGCACCTCAGTTAAATGCAAAAATTAAATGGTGTCGAAATCAATTCTGTCCACTTGACTTTCTGTTTAATTATCTAAAGATATAAAATTATCGATAAAGTTGGAAAAATCGATATATTCTATCTTGCGTAGCATTTGATTTTTTTTCAAATAATATAAAGTATATTGCAAATGCATTTTATTTAGGTTTATGTTTAATTTAAAAAATATGAATTTTTATGCTTTTGAATCATTACTAGAGCCAATAGAAAACACTATTTAATAATACGAATTATTTTTTGTTTTTGTGTTAGTTTGTAATTCAGTAAGGTGAGATGAAGCAGTTATTTTTTTCTGCAGGTGGATTTCACTTTAAAAATAAAATTAATTTCATTGTATTTAATATTTATAATATAAATAATGAACTGTTTTTTATGAAAGGTTAAATTCACATTTCAAGAGAATTTAACGTTTTCCAATATATCTAGAGAAACAATATAATGATTTGTTAAACTTTAAGGAAAAATGGTTTCTAAAATGTTTAAATATTTCATTTCTTTAATATATAGAGCAAAGGTCGAAAAAAAATTCTGTTGCATTTGAAGCAATAGAAAATTTCTTTTCGAAAACTTTCGAAACTGGGAAAAAGCATATATCATGAAAAACTTTCATCATTAATCGAAAAAAAATATATATCATGAGAAATGGCGTCGAGCGAGACAAGAGACATTCACATATGAAAAAATTCTTGGTATGAAAATTGTGCTTGAACGTTATTGAATTTGTTTTCTAGAAATGGTTTATTCTAAAAAAATAAAAAAAATGTACTATTAAATAAAATCCAGATTCACATTATTTTAAATTTAAATGTCACATATAGCTACCAAATTTGTTATTAAAGGAATGCTCCTTAGTTTCAAATGTTTGGTCAAATTCTTTGTGTTTGTTGATTTATGGTTTTTTCGTTTTCTTTTTTAACTGATATGATGCACAAATATCTGTTTTTTGTGTTTTTATGAGGTTTCGATCATTTTTACTTATTTAGTTCACAACTGCCATTAATAACTTTGCGTCGCGAGGAAGATATAATTTTGTGTCAAAAATAGTTTGTATATAAAGCTGGTTTTTGTTTCAAAATTGTCTAGGAAAAACGACAGCAGATAATTTATTGAGTCTGTTCCAAGTAGGTGAACTTCGGAAAGGAAAATTTTGATCATCGTGTAGAACGTTGAAGAAAACAACAATTTAGAATGATCGCTTCCAGTTCTTTCGAAATGCTTCATGATAAGTGTGAAACGAATTCACAGACAGTCTTTCTTAAACTTATAGTGTAAAAATGATTAATATAAGTAATTAAAATCTTTTTATAAGATAGTGCTGGTCCTATGTATGCTGGACATCCTTGACTTTTGCGGAGAGAAATTCACACTTCCCAGTGCAGAAGGTATAGTGTAGTAGTGTATTATATAGTGTGTTACAGTTGAACCTAAAGTACAAATCACTGCGCTAAGACAGAGATTACCAACCTGTCTTAAACTTATCCCTGGGGGTACCCGGAGGACCAGTTAAGGATACACGAAAGTGATCTTGGTAATGGCCGAAAGCACAAAATATATTCTAGAATTATATTATATTCTAGAATTTCGTCTTCCTAAGTTTGTATGAAAGTGAAAATTGTGCGAGTCCGAAAGCCTGCTTACGAAATGAGAAAAAGTAGTAGATTAATATCTAGTAATTGAGTAACTGTCAGCTCTCATCATAAGTTAATGCAAAATTATTTCTTTGCTGTTTTCATTTGTTTTGACGTTGAACTAATACTATTTTAAAAAATGGAGTAAAATATTAAATCAAACATCAATCCTACAAATTTTATTAAGTTTATTAGAGCCTTGACTTTTAAGCTAATATAATCGCTCGGCGTTAAAAAACTTATTCGTGGTGAGGGATGATTGGGGGGGGATATAACAGCACTTAAAAGTCTTTAATCTTTTAAAATTTAATATCATTACCAAAGTAACTTAATTTGTTCGTATGACATAAAATATTTAATCCATGTATATCCAATCTTTTATTCATGTATATAAAATCATAATTTCTCTCAGCGCTTCTAAGAGTTATTAACACTGTTTTGCAAAGCCTTAATCAATATAAACAAAACAAAAAAGTTTTACAATATAGAAGCGTCGTATATAACAATTTTTGCCTCAACATTCTAAAATGTATAACTTCTCTCTATGTAATTGAAACATATTTTTTGTTTTGTTTTGTGTTTGTATATGTCGTATATAACAATTTTTGTTTCAGTACTCTAAAATGTATGACTTCTCTCTATGTAATTGAAACATATTATTTTTGTTATGCGTTAGTATATGTTCCTTTTGCAGATAATCTTGTAAGTAAAAAAAACTCGTCTCTGTAAGTGAGGCTTCATCTGTAAGCAAATTATTGTTATCAGTATAAGCAATAATGCAAACCAAATCTATGTAACATTTTGTTAACTCGATGCAATGTTTAATTTTGTGGAATCAATAAAGATTCTCTACGCATACTCATCCAAACTACAAACCGGAGATTCTCATCTCTGAGTCAGGGGTGTGACGTAGCGTAAAATTGGGACTACTCAAAAATAAAAAGACTAATCAAGGGGTACGCGAATGAAGAAGGTCTGGGAACCGCTACCCTTAAAAAACACTTTGCAATGCATATAAGCATCTGCAACCATGTTAACAGTCATATTTTTATATTGCAAATGAATTATACCTTTGAAGACTGTCGGAGATTTTTAGCAAAAGTATCAGGGCAGTTACAATACTTTAGTAGCTTATAGTTCAGAAACGTGGCATATCTTTAGGATAAGCAGCAATCGCCAGCTTTCTTTGTTTTGTTTTCTTTTTTTCAGAGTCAATGAAGTCACAAAACTCCTGATACATATCTACTTATGCAAAATATTTTTAAATGATATATTATCTTGCACTCTGATTGACATCATTTAGCAAATTAGCAATGAAATTCTAGTGACTTATTTTTATTTAAAAGTTTAGTTGAAAAAAATAAGCTGAAAACCAATCTTTATCGCAAAAATTAGATTCAATTTTACAAGACTTTTGGCCTTCATTTGTATTGAATACAAAAATGAGTAAAAATTCTCACTCTTAAACTAGAGCAGTGCTAGAGGGCAAATAAATCCACATGAAAATTGTTTGAAAAGCTGTATATTAAGAAATTTTTCAAAAAATTATTTACCATCAACTGGCATTATTCTTGTGATTAACAATATATAATCACAGGCTATTTGTGGGTTAGTGTTGGTTTCAATTACCTAACCTACAAATTTTCCTGCCTGGTTTAAAATATGCTAGAGCTAAGAAAACAAGGTTTAAGTTAAAGAAAATTTAATTACAACATATTTACAAGATTTTGTACAATTTCAAGATTAGTGAAACACGCTTATAGATTGAGTCCGCATCGCTCCGGTAGCGGCAGTGTTCTATTCTTCTGCTTCGCTGGTTTATAAATAGACTGAAGGAGTTGCTGATTTGCATATTTTCCGAGAGAAAAATAACCACAAAGCGGCACTGTCAATTGGATTTGAACCTCGTGGCAAATGTCAGTTTTTAGTTTCACTTTGTAGTACCGCTACATATTCATCAAATCGAAGTCAACTGTAGTTAACTTAGCAACTCTCTTACTACAACTCTCTAGATACTTTATAGTTTATGTATTACATTTCGCAGCAGAGCTGCATGGTTTGATGCTGACTGTAATTATTAATCTTGCTTTTACTTGCAAAAATCTATAATTTCTATTGGAAAAATAAGAATTCTATAGTTAAAAGTGTACTGGAAGGAATTCCGCATCGAAGAATTCTAAGAACTACATAAATCGTTAAACTGTTCCATGTAAAGTAGGATTACGGTTATTTCGAAAATAACCTGTTTTCGGTTATTCAGGTTTTTTTCACTTCCTGTTTAACCTTCTGGTTATAACCACTCAAAATAACCGGTTTTAGGGGTGTTTTTATAACAAAACAAACGCCGTTTGTAGAAATTTTTTTATTAATATTGTTTTGAGAGAAAATCGATCCAATGACCAATATGTATCTGTTCATAAAGACTGTTTCAGTAACTCGCCAACCAACAGATGCCTCGAGGAAGCAGTTGTCGTTGATTGGCCTAAGATGATGAAATTCAAAGTTTCATAACTTGGTAAATTTTAGTCTAATCGATTTTAAAATCGATTAATCTTCCGATCCGGTTTTTTTATCCGGTTATTGGTTTTAAAAAATAACCGGTCATTACCGGGACAAAAAATAACCAAATAAAACCGGTTAACCGAAACAAAAAAAAAACGCTTTTCGGTTAAAACCGGTAGGTTTTTCCCATTTCTAATTTAAAGTCCTCGTCTGCGGAACTACTAAATCATTCAGAAATTTTGATCCATGAAATTTATTTCAAAATGACGTGCCCAAAAAACTCAAATGAATGCAGAAACATTCGAAACCATCCTCATTATTTCAGTACATTATTCATTGTTCTAATCGTACTTATCACCAGAGTATACGCCCGAACTCAGGGCCAGGACGGCTCCCTGGTACTAATCGTACTACAGTACATGTTTGAAACTGAAACTGTGCATAAATTAGTCGTCTTTTGCGATATTTTAACTTTTAATAAAATTTTTATATCGTTTTATTTAGTTGCAATTATGTGTGACATTTTATTTTTATTTATTTCAATTATAATCCATTAATTTATTTCTTTTCCCATATTGTTTGTGAATATATGTTTCAAATTCAATATCCATTATTATTTATTTCTCCATAATTCCGAAAATTAATGCAAATTTTTGCAAAGTCCTTCAAGGTAAGCTTCAATACTTATTGGATATTAAGGAATTCTGGATTAAATTACTCGACTTTCCTAGAAAAAAGCAATATAGATAATTAGCCTATTATACTCATGGCTTCGCTGAACAATTCTAAAATTATCCGCCTAAATCTTGCTACACGTTATGAACAATCTTCGTCAAATTGAAGCTTTATCCTAATAAGACTGAATGTCCACATAATTGCCTATTAATGATCTACTTTACGTACTTTATTCTATTATGCAGCTTTATATCCATCAAGATAATGTTAATTTATAATGTTATAAAATACATTGATTTAGTGTGTTGATAACAATAACGTTTGGCGAGGCACTCCTGATACTTAGAAATTTCGTCGATTCATATTTTTTACGTATTTCCATAAAACTGTTAATAATTTTAATTTTTGTCTAAAAGCAAATATACAAGTTTCATAAATTATATCTTATTTCTAACATAACCACATATCTTTCTAAGTTATTTTTTATCCAAATACCTAATCGATGTCAATGATTCTCTGAAAATTTATCGAATTATCCGAATGTTTATTGGATTTCGTCCAAGTATGGCTTTTTATCCATACAAATCTTCAATTCTTTTCGTGTCTCCGAATTTAAAAAAAAAATGCTTAGAAGACTTTTCTGAAAGGAAGAAACATTCAACGAACAATGGTTAGTCACTCAATGTCTTGTCACGATGACCTTTTTTTATGTTTATGGAAAGTACAGGGTGTTCATTAATTATTGTCGGGGTTTCCATACCTCATAACTTTCGAATAAAAAATATTACGCAAAAACAGATTACGTATTCGTAAACTACAACTCAAAGAATTTCATTAATGATATTAAAAAGATTAATGAATCTGCACATGGCTGCCATTCGTGGCTCGTAACACATCGAGACGAAATTCGATTTCCCTCCAAGTGTTCTCCAGCATTTGTGGGGTAACATTTTGGATCACAGTAACAATTCTGTGCTTCAGTTCATCAAGGGAGGGCACAGGGGTCTTGTACACAATGTTCTTGACAAACCCCCAAACCAAATTTAGTTTCGAAAAACCACAATGCACACATTGCTTTTTCTTGAACGGTCGCCATTTTTATTTATGACCTCATAATTACCCAGACTGCAAATGCTCTAAGATCGCATTGTTGCCACGTGAAATTCTTTGAGTTGTAATTTACGAATACGTAATCGGTTTTTGCGTAATATTTTTTATTCGAAAGTTATGAGGTACGGAAACCCCGACAATAATTAATGAACACCCTGTATTCTACTGAATCTTATCTTCAGCAGAATTTCATCCCGAAGTACTGTTTTCAAAGTTGGCAATAAGTTAATAAATATAATCATATTGCTTCAAAGTATTTTGCATTTGGTGTGATAAGCAGCCAAATATTCTTGGCATGGTCAGAGATTTGTAGAAATAAATATGCCTATGCGATTTAAAATTATCAGTTCTAATTCGTTTATTAAACATCCT
>BGPR01050789.1:0-10978 GCA_013235015.1 Araneus ventricosus
GAGGAAACAGAAATCAAATATCCAAATTCAAGAAAACCATTGTTACTGTTTCCATCTCCATATTTAGCTGAACGTGGATTTAGTGCCATAAATGATTTGCTACTAAAAAAAGTAATCAGCTGGATATAACCGCAAAGGGTAGACTTGAGACTGAAGCTAACTAAATTGGAACCTAACATAAAATCTCTTTGCAGCAAGCATCAAGCACGAATTTAAATAAATTAAATTTGTGCTTGAAAAATAATAATTACTAATAATTAAAAAAAATATAGAATTACTTATAGAATTAAATAATAACTAATAATTAAAAAATATAGAAAAATCTTTCATTAAAATTATTTCGTACTTGAATTTCAGTTCTCCATTATATGTTTTTAAAATTTACTTGTTTCTCAACATTTTCCTCGTAATTTCTTCCTAAAATTTATCATTTAACCCTTCGCGTTCATTGGTTTTGCAGTGAAACCACACACTGAGCATTTTTCACTCCGCATAAGCGAAACGTAGAGAATTTTTCTTTTATATCTTAAGAGCCAGATATATAGGCCAACTTATATAAAAATTCCAGCTGAATACCGTTAGTATTCACAAAGATATCGGCATTCCAAGAGGTAAATTGCTTTTGATCTCTAAGAGAAACAAAATGATGAGGGCTATTGCACAAATTGATATTTAAAAAAATAAATCTTCGAAGGTAATATTGAATTTTATGAAGGTTTAATATCCTGAGAATACTCACGTATACTTATCAATTAAATACATAATTTAAATTGTATTTCGATGATAATTCATTCGAAGGAAAAATAGCCCGTTACCGTTCATTGGTTCCACTGTGAAACCACAAATTTCTTAAAAATAAAAAATGCTACATTTTTTTCCTTTACATATTTATGATCAGCTACATGTCTAATACTCATTTTTGAAATAAATTTAGTAATTTTCGAAACGAAACATGTAGTGAACTTGAAAGGGTTAAGTCAGCGATTCTCAACCTGGGGGGCGGCGCTATAACGCTACATGGGGGGGACGAGCATATCGAAAAGAAAATATTATAAAAATTTATTAATTTACTGATAGGAAAGTGAAACAAAATACATTCTGACATAATAAAAAATAAAATACACATTTACACTGATATAATGCACGTATAAATAGGATTGCATCAGTACTGCACAATGCATTATCATTGTATACATTGTTATTGTATGAGAGAAGGGTATCGGGCGATGAAAATTATGATTGAAAATTGGGTCCCAAATATTGAAAGGTTGAGAAACACTGATTTAAGTTATCTTCAGTGAACAATTTAATTTTTGAATATTAAAAATTACGCATATGTTACATGGGGGTATTAGAATTTTTGAAAGTCTTAGGTGAGGAGTGGAACAAAAAAGGTTGGGAAACATTGATCTAAAAATAATTTTTCCCCAAATTTGCTGCCAGTTGATGCCTCTGATGTGGAATCAAAATTAATCAATTAAGTGATATTTAACTTCTGAAAATATTAAGCTATTTGATTTTCATCTAGAGCACAAAATTCAGAACTGCAGTCCATAAACAATTAAAAAATTCCATTTTTATAAATTAGAAAAAAGTTAAGTTAAATAAAAAACATGTAAAAAGAAAATTAGTATTCGAATTTATTGAATCTTATAATGAGTGATGTTTGGATTAGCTAATTTATTGGTACTGAATTTTCATGCAACATAATAAGAAGCAGCAAAATATAGAAAGAGAACGTAAGAATATTGTTACAAAATCTTTCAGTGGGTGTATGGTGTAAACAGTCCAACACGCATGATAATGAAGGTTTATTTACAAATATGCAGGAAAACACGTAGCACAGGTACAGGAAACAGTAGTTATTGCACAGATTAGCAATGTAAACAGACCACAAATCACAGGTAATAACAGTTCAGCACTTTCATATTTAACAACACAAACAGCCAGCAAATAACTAGTAACGATAGTAACTGCACTCTCAATAGCGCTCAGCTCACCAGCTTCCTAGCTCGCACTGCGGACGAAACTCTGAAGTCGTTCCCAATGGATCAACGCTCCTACCGCTCGGCGTCTAACAGCTTACTAGCTCACACAGCGGATAGAACTTCAAAGACGTTCGCGCTCCAAGGCGATCAACACTCACCCTCCGTCATCCAAGCGCTCTCCTTATATAGTTCCCCCTGGGCCGTGACGTCACATGGAATTATCTAGTACATTCAAGTGTATCTTCTCTCCCAATAGAAATATCGAGAAGATTCCAGCACCTGGAAAACGGTCTGTGAATCCAAAATAAACAAACCAGAAAACTCGTCCACATCGTAAGAAGTTTTTACCAATCCCATAACTCTTCAATTCAAATTCTGCATGGAAAGATTGATACAATACTCTTTATGAAATGATCTAATCATTATTATGGAATCGTCTTTTTGGAACGAAGTATACTGTGTCTAACTTGGAATTATATAGGGGATAACAGCCTTTGTTGCTTCAAATACCATATCTCTTTAATTCAAATTCAAGTGTTTACCAATAATCGGAGTTTCAGATATGAGGACAGATTCAAGCCCGCTGTAAGAATTCAATCAAATCTAAAGTAGATGACAATAAAAGTAAAAAAACAGACGATAAAGGTTAAATGTTTGCTCGTGTTTGAAGGAAAAGAACTCATTCAACATCTAAGAAATCCTTTCACAGTGGAAAAGTACATTATCTCATTCCTTTCCACATTTTCCTCATTTTTTTCACCAAACGAAATCTTAACTGCAAACACAGACGACATTTTATCCAGTTTTTTTCCTTCTTCAGAAAATTCTTCGTTCAACTTGCGCCTCCTGCGCTGAAACTTAATCGATAATTTTCTTTTAAATTCCGTCGTGGGAAAAAAGAGCTTATTGTAGATCGAGTAATAGCTTTTTTTCTGTTGATCTTATTGAGAAATTTTCTGAGATAGAATCATAAGAGATAAAGGAGTGTGTAAACGGTTAAGTTCCTTTTAAGAAAGCAATGCTTCTTCGCAAATCTAATAAGCCGGTTAGGATATGAGATTGGATGAAAATGAAGGAAAAAAAATACCAAGACACGTTTGAGATTTAAGCGACTCTTCGTCTACTTAAACTCATATCAGATGGTTATTTCCCAGAAAGATGATTCTATTAAGGAATATGTGTTTTTTCTTCAATATTACACGTTCTTTGACAGAACTTACTACATTTATAGAGATAAAAGTCTAGGATTAAGAGTTTTAATTTAAAAATTTATCCAATTAAAACTGTAGTGGAATGCATCATAGTTTTCTCACAATGCTAAGGAATTTATAAATTCAATTTATTTAGTTTTACAGTTCTGGGCTATAATAAACGATAATTTAGATAATTTACTTTTTTAGTTTATAAAAAAATATTGGCGAAAATACTTAATATTGTACTGAAAGTTCTAAACCTAGAATACTGAAATATCTAAATATAAGACATTAACTATGATACAATAATCTTTACCGATATTTTTTTTTGCTACTTATTTGAAATATTTAATTTAGAAAACTGAAAACAAGGAAAAATTTTATCATTACTTCTTATCACATTTCACACAAAATTTTGAATGTAAATTCGACTGGGTTATATAACCTTCCTATGATACTGTTCTGGATAGAAGATAAATTAATATTAATGAACAAAATATGATAATTAAAAGATAAATGGAAAAAAATTTCAAGAAACTGCATGTACCGCTGACGTCTTTATGGTCACTCTTATTACACCAGATTACAGTTCAAAATTATGAGTTCCATTTGAGTTTCTTTTATGAAATTTGTAAAAGAAAATAATTCAACATCTCAGGATGGACCTCATAATTTTACATGACCCTCGCCTCTACGCACAAAATATCTGTCTTTTGCAATGAAAGATGCAAGCATATGCATGCAATTTTAAAAATACCCAACGAGATTGTTATCCCTCCATTTTCTCGTTTGGACGAGTTTTCTGGTTTGTTTATTTTGGATTCACAGACCGTGTTTCGGTAACCCTCCGATTTAAGCAATCGCCAAATCCATTTGCATACTGTATCAAGCGCCAAGTTCGAATCAGTTTTTTCTTTAGCACACAAATAGTTGAATTCTGTGGTCTTAGAGTTCGTGTAATCCTTTTTATTTAGGTTAAAAAAAGCTCTTAAAACGGCTAAATTCCAAATGGAACGATTGTAATTAGCTAAATCGGTTGGTCGAAAATTTAACCGCCGGTGATTATCTTAATCGTATGGTTAAAAATTTAATCACCAAACAAACCTTAGAAGTCGCCAAAAAGAGTGATAATGAACAATTATGGCAGCCTTTTCACAAAATTAGGGTTTTAAGTAAACATTGAGAGCTACAGCAATAGGAACAACAAATTTAATATTTTCAAAGTATCCTTAAGCCATAACATTAGAAAACTCTATTTTAAACATTAATTAACAGCTTCAAACAGAGTGTTGACATTTTGAAGATTTTCATTGATATAGCATTAACAGCGGAAGTCCTACTCTAATGCAAATAAACAAAACAGAAAACTCGTCCATTATTGTTAATATTGTTAAGTTACATATTTTAGTTTTGTAGCAAATAGAAGAAAATCAAGTATGAATTATGGACTTCTTCCATTTGACCAACTGGATCCACAATTCGACTCGGATCTAAAATTTTGGTGGTAATGCCAGATACCATATTTCACTTACTTAGCTCGTTGCAGTTTTGAATTATTACACTTTCATAGAGACCAAAAGGCAGGTCGACGCAGTCATCCCATTGACAAATATGGCCGAATATTTGAATCAAATCTACAATTCTAGAAATAAAAACAAATGACAAATTTCATCCAACAAACTCGCTGACTTTTTTAATTATCATGTTCACTAGGGACGGGAAAAACCTACCGGTTTTAACCGAAAACAGTTTTTTTTGTTTCGGTTAACCGGTTTTTTCGGTTATTTTTTTTGTCCCGGTTATAACCGGTTATTTTTTTTTAATCCAATAAACGGGTAAAAAAACCGGATCGGAAGCTAGTCTAATCTAAACTAAAATAGAGCCTAAAATTTACCAAATTATGAAGTTTTGAATTTCATCATCTTAGGCCAATCAACCTCCTTCCATTTTCGAGAGAAAACGAAAAAAATTCACTGTACATTCCTATGGGGAAAAACCATCACAGAGTCCCCCAGTCTCAACACCTTAAGCCATTTCAACAAATTTTATTTCATATAAATGCTTATGATCCTTACATATGCCATTAATGGTCTCTTGCCACCACCACCCTCCATTTTTGAAAGAAATCGAAAAATAAAACTTTGGCAGAGTCCCTCAGCCTCTACAACCGCCAATTCGCCAAGTTGCGAGCATAGCCACAGGCTGATGGCCGAAGGCGGTTAGTTTGTAATTACAAAAATAAGTCAGCAATTACAACCACCATATTAACAACTGTTTTATTAATTATTAGACCTTCTTAGACGCATTTCTTGAAACACTAATTAGTAAGAATATTTTCCAAAGTGCAACGAAGGGAAAATTTCCGACACCTTTATAGTCCCAGTTTTTTCATGAAAATGCATGGAATTTTTTCACATCACAAGTTGCACAATATTGTTCGATATTATACAATATTATGTAATATTGCGAATATTGCTCAGTATCATTAAATGTTGCACAATATACTTGTGCTACTGGGGCGAAAAATAATAATAATAAAAAAAAAAACAGTTCAAGTTTCTGGCACCGCCTCGGTTAACAGAGACTTCGGTTGATAGAGGCCCGGGTAATCAAGGTCCTACTGTACCGGAATATACAAAAGATGTTGGATATTTTAGAGTCTGTAAAATATATTTTTGAGAATGTTCCAGTTTGTGAGTCTTTTCATACAAAAAATTCAATTATATACACTAAGCCTCTTCTTCTCAGTTTTATAAAAAGAGAAATAAAATTTATAAAAAAATAAATTTCAATTAAAAAAGGCTCGAAATATGATACGTTCACATTCAAAACGTCAATGGATTATTTCACCCGCTTCACAAGAATGCATTTTGTACTTTTCAAAAACTAATTAAGAAACGAAAAAGCTTTTGTTCGCCAATAAAAGAAAAATAACGACCTCAGTAGCGCAAGAAGTTATCATAAGTTTGCGATACCATTGTTTGTCTTTAATTGAATTTTTTACAAATTAAATAGCATTTGCATGCGAGTTGTATTTTTTAATAAAAGCGTGAAATATGTTCAAAATTGTTGGATTCGTTTTGAAATTGAAAGTTAATTAAATGCTGTGTTTTAAAATAATTTTTTTCCAAGTCTTATAACAGTTTTGAAATGGAAATTTGATAGCAAAAGTTTTCTTTGCCAAGCGAAAGGCTTCTTTTTACTTTTGAAGTAAATATTCAGATTTCATGATAAATCGAATTCTTTTCAAAAGTTTTTGTTTTAGTTTAGACAATACGTTTTCGAATTTTTATGTTTAGGTTTTGTTTTGCACGAATATAAATCTTCACCTGCGGTATTAAGAAATACAAAATATCAGTGAGGCGTTGCTAAAGTTTTTCGGGGTTGGCAAAAAATATCATTAAAGAACATTTACGTAAAAAAGTAATTTTCTACTTTAGAAGTATTAGGGTTATCCTTGGAATGTTTCTAAATATTATGTACTTTTAAATTGTAAGATCATGATAAAAATAAAATAGTAATAAATTTTAAGTAAATATTGATTATAAGTAAATATTAATAACAAGTAATATTAACGTATATAATAAAACAAATAAGAAACAATCATAACAGAATTGTAAAAGCAACATAATCAACATAAACATTCATAATTCACAAAATGTAAAGAAAAAAATCCGCGGAAAGAAAATGCCGAGAGTTCTTATAGGGAGAAATAAACAAAAGGGGAAGATAATATAAAATAATATAAAACACAAACGCAACGAATGCGCAATAATGCTGCGAATCAAGAAGATTTGTGAAAAATATCAATGTCATGAAAACCAATCAATGTTAAATTTAAATGGAAAGCTTGTCATTTTAAAATCTTGATTTAATTCGCGCGAAAGCATCAATGAGATCATTTGTTGTAAACATAAAGGGTAAATTACCCTAAATATGCAGAAGAAAGAGTCTTAACCCTGAATTACATACTATCAGAAAGATATCTAACATTTATAAACAAACATAAAACACGTTATTCTAAATTTATGATATTATATAAATAATATAGTAATACTATAATAAGTAATATTAATAATTACTTATAATAAATTATAAGTAAAAATAATAATTGAAAATAAAACCTGCTGTATTTTTTTATTTGCTAGTTTAAATTGTTATATATGGAGGGTTCAGAGTGAAGCAAGTCCACGAGATTCATTTCAAAGTTCCTCAGCTGCATTGAAAATGGCAGTGGACTTCTTGCTGCCTGGTGGATACAAATTTAGTTATTGATTCGAATCATTATTACACAGAAAATATAACATTTCTTCACTACCATGACAGTGATACAAAATATGGACTTGGCTGACTTTAACTCTGAACTCTCCAGCTTATGGTAAGATGTTTCAGCAAATGACACTGATACTAAAGCTCCTATAAATGACAGTCTGATAAGAGAAATATTTCGGAAATTTTCTTCCAAGAAAAACTTAAAAATTCATCCAAGAATCACAGAAAAACTTATTCCTAACATTGCAGTGTTTTATTTATTTATTTTTTTAAATCGATTTTTGAATTTATGCACTCGTTTCATCAATTATTTTGGAGGAAATAAATACGCTTTTCACCTCAGTTCTTTTGATAAAGTGAACGCATTTGAAGAAGATATTTCTTGTGTTTCAGAGAATACAATACTTCGAATACATTTTTTTGGATTACGTACCAGGTTTAAATACAGCTGTTTCGTGCACATAGTGATAATTGTACATAAAATTATCCGTTATTGCAAATGGTTTAACTCGTTTCGCTATGCAAATAGTTTAACTCGTTCGCTCCCAGTCGTCACATATATGTGACACAGCCGTTTATTACCAGAGTATTCTATGTGACACACGTAAAATGTATTCCAAATGTATTCCAATTGATATTCCAGTCTTGATGCCATATAATCTCGAAAAACATCTTGGGCTGTGGTGGACGTTATTCCTAGAAGACGCTGGCAGAGAAAAGTTTAACCCATTCACTGCCAATTACGAGATATCTCGTAGTAAGCGTCTGCACCAAAACTGCCAGCTACGAGATACTTCGTTCTTTGCACTACAAGTTTTCCTTTAAAATAAAATCTTGCGCCCAGGGCAAAAGACTCTAAATGTTATTGGCAGTTGAATGGGTTAATCTTTTCTAACAAACAGATCAACTTCCAACAATACTAAATTATAATAACTAATAGCAACTCACGGAACTGCCGCCTTCCTGTAATTCCAACCTTAACCCTCTGATTGCTTATCCCGCGATTTCCGCGGGTTGGAAGTAAGTCTATTTTTTGCTACATCCTGCGATTTTCGCCTGCTAATGGGTTGACTTAGTACTTTTAAAACGTTGAGTCGTATTATGATAATAAAACCTTGCATATAAATAACAATTCGCTTGGTTCAACGGTACTCGAACATGTTTCTAAACGTTGCATCTAAATAGTAATTCAAAAAAATTCCTTAGTCGGAGTGTTAATAGAACTTAGTGAAAATTTCAGTTTTAGAATCACAATTTAACTAGAAAATCCAAATGAAAAAATTATACGCAATTTCCAAAATATAAATAATAATTATCTTCGCAGACGTAAGCAAAGTATCACGCATACACTTGATAATGCAATACTTCATGGTATCCTCGGCATTTATAAGCAGGTGAACAAAGTCTGCTAAAATAGAGCTGGTCCGCTCTGCGTAATTTGATCTAGAGGCTTCATGTATAATTTTATTACCGGGGATAAAAGCTGGCATTTACATAAAATATACTTTATCGCGTATTTGACTTGCAAATGAAGCGAAGCCTACAAAATTCAATGTATCTGGTTGCGCTTCGGAAAAGCGGCATAGGGTCGACTGGCTCCAATTTGTGTTTACCTTCTCTCCTGTTTAAGCGCCAAGATCTACGGTGTATAAATTCGGCGGGCTTTGTCAGAGTACACGGTGAGTTACTGACCTTGCAGCATACTAAGAATTGTTACAAGAGAACTGTTTTCAACATACGCCGAAACATAAACTCGCTGTTTTTAACTTTGTTTAAACGTCCAACCTCGGGTTAGTTTTGATTTATTACTTTCTTGTATATGAAGTATGCAAAGAGTTAGTATTGTAGACGAAAACTTCGAGACCTTGATAAATCTCCACGTTCAGAAAACCCTGAAACCATTTTAGGTAGATTCCTTATAGTACCTTATAGTAATAGGTAGTCTACCTATTGCAATGGTTCTCATGACAGGATTTCCGGAAAATTTCTGTAGGTCTTCACCGATCATGACCCCTAGAACCCAAAACCACCCTTCGGTAAAAAGTTTAGATATGTATGTATAAGACTTTGCCCATGTTATCTTGTGAACACGATAACTGGAGTAATTTTGATTTGATTTTAACCAGCGTGGAATATGTTGTAGGGATAGTGAAAATCTCGGTCTAGTTCGTAGATGGGCTATTCAGCTCAAAGGGGGTGGAAATTGTGTGTGTGGGGGGAGGGTAGAAATTCTCATTCCCCCATAATTCCTTTACAATTGAAAATAGAAAGATTACCTTATCATAACGAACAATTTTTGCATTTAACTTTTTTCGATAACTGCAATTGTTTCGAAGTTATGAGCTGAAAAGTGATTTTCTCTACTTTCCCCCTAACTTAAAGTGCCTTTCAACTTATGCATGTTACCCCTTGTTGGAAAGCTCTCGTCATTTGCAGTATACTCCACCCACTTTCATTCTCGCAACTCGAATTCTTATGAAAATAGAGGTCGAAATGTCCTTATTCCTTATATCTCCGAACTAAAGGAATCTATCTGCCTTTGCCTTCAGGCTCGTTTGGAATTATGACTGTGTGACTGTGAACACGATCACTCAAAATGTGCAATTAGCTGAAACGGTGAAATTTGGTATGCGGGCCCGATACCAAAATTTTAGATCTGTGTCAAATTATGAAAGAAGGCCTGTCTGTCCAACTGTGTACATGTGAATTAAATAACTCAAAAACGTAACAAAAAAGATGGAAGAAATTTATCGATGGCTTTATAACCAGAATTGTAGTTCTGTAGACTATAAAAATATCTCTTATCTATAAAAAGATCTTTTAGACAATAAAAATATCAGAGACAACCAAAGTAGAAAAATTCAATAATTTCTTTAAAAAGTTTTACAAAGTTTTAACCTATTAGTTCACAAGAAGATCGACAGTCACCAATTAGAAGTGTGTCATAATCTCGCGTGACGCTTTCAATTAATAGATTCAACTCACGTTATGTTCCAGTTACTTGATAAACACAATTGTGCAATCCATCTAATTGGACCTTGTCTTATGCTGTACAGCAGAGATTACCAATCTGTGGTACGCGTACCCCCCGGGTACGCGAAATGAAAGTTGTTAATGGCGCAGAAAAGAAAACACAAGGGATTAAAAAAGAGAATTTTGTTTCTCTAAGTGAATATTTGCTATTTAATAACTTTACCACTTTAATATAGTTGATTAATAAGAAGTGTAATTTTTAGCTCTCCTTTATAAGTTAAAACGAAATAATTACAACATTGGTTTCATCTGCTTTAGCGTTACACTAATAGTATTGTAAAAATGCAATAAAATGTAAGATAAAAAATAAGGTCTGCAAATGTAATAAATTCGAGTTATTTCACTTTTAACCGCTTAAGGACCGAGTTATTTTGTAACTTATGGTGGTACTTGCGTATTAACGCCACCGAAGCTACAGATTTGGCGGTTTGTACTTACGTATTAACGCCAATTTGGCGGTTTTTGTACTTACGTATTAACGCCAATTTGGCG
>BGPR01050790.1:0-10978 GCA_013235015.1 Araneus ventricosus
ATATTTACATCAACATGAAAAAGAAAACAATCCATCCACAAAACAACTTTTCCTTTTTGTTTCAAGAGCAAGACGCACATAAAAGATTCAACGCCACCACACTTTGTTGGCGGACGGAGAGTAAACAAAGAAGCATTGAAACACGAACTATTGAACGCCGATGTGGTGATCTTTTTGTGTCAAAGCCAAGGTGATCACTGCATTCGTACGATCAGTGCATCCAAATTCTCTTAAGAATAATACAAATCTATGAATACACAAGAAGAGCAGAAGAAAACAGACCACGCAAAATTTTTAGTCTACATTCATTCATTTTAATTAGAAAAAGAAAACCTATATACAATGTACAAAATTAAAAAGGAATTCATAAATATTTAATTTTTGAAATTTTCTAGAAACTTACCGAGTAATTTGTTTGAGTTTCCAAACATTCGTTGAATGAACTGCTTAAACGAATAATGCTCATCAAAAGATACAGCACAGTATTTAACTGATCTTCGAAGAGCTTGTAGATTTTTTTGGGTAGAAGATGGTTTTTCTAAGTGGTATTCGGCATTGTCCTGATGCGTGACCCTTCCACCGGACCACAAAACCTGACCATCGAAACCGATCATTGCAATCGAATTGCTGATCACTAAAACAGAGGGATTTTCAACGTGTTTGGATACAAGAGATACTATCCACGCTATTTTGATCAGTACAACCGACTGATCGCCATTGCCGTAATCCAGCGGCGACTACTGTGTTTCATTCAGTAGTCGCCTTTTATCAGTGGATTGCCAAAAGTACAATCTTCTTGAACCTGTCAAATTCTCATATGTATATTTTTATTTACCAGCCCGAATACAAAAATTCAGACTATAACAAAACACGCCAAAGAGCAAAGGATTGACCTTCGGTTGCGTATGAATTGAAAGTATAAAATATATATATAAAAGTTTTGCACTAAAATAGTGGTAAAAGTTTTCTAAATACATTTCACTTTTTAAGCTCTTGGTTTTATCTATGTCCTTAAATGTAGAAATTATTTTTGGAACATGATTGCAGATGTGAATGATTGTAAGCTAAATCCGTTCAAACAATACTTAATAATTTCGTAGGAAAATAGTCAGTCTTTCAAGTCAGCCTTGCCGGTGTTTAACTGTAGAATAACGTTGATCTTTTCTGTTTAAGTAAATGAACACATTATGTGCAATTTGACCGTAAGACGTAACATTTGATTATGAAACACGACGTCATCTTGAAGCAGGAAAAATCATAAGTATTATCTGCAAAATATTGATAGGAATGTAGTAGAAACTTCCGAAATAAAGTTTATCCAACGGGCTACACATTAGTAAATCCAGCTTTCTAAACTTGTCGAAGCTCTCTAAGCGGACTATTTTACCACGCACCAGTAACGGAGCTGCGAGAAAGAAAAAATATCAACTCATGAGAGGTTTAATTGTAAAAACGTCTTGCTTTAGTAATTTAAATAAATAGTTAACACATAATTAATGTATTTTTTCTGAAATCAGCGATACAAACTTGCAAAATAAAAAAGCATTGCAATCTTGAAAATTGCTTTTTGCCTCATGAAAAAATATAAAACTTGAGAAATCAGTAATATAGCTTTCGATATCAAAACTTCAATTGTATTATTTTCGAAATGCAAGTATTATCTAGATACTGCAATTGAAACAAAAAATACATAGAAAAATTTCCTTTCTTTGTCTATATATCGCCTATTCAAGGCATTAAAAGGCTCATGGTTGTATTCATATTTCAATTCTGTCTCCTTGAAATTATTTTCTTTTCCGTCTGTAAAATCTGAAATTTTGCCTGATCCCATGAAACGACCATCTTAATCGATTCTTGTTAAAATTTATAGGCGTTGCTAGTTAAAAATTTTTATTCATCAAATATGATAAAATATTACTAACAATCAAAAGTATTTTAAAACCAAAAGCATAAGTGCAAATATGTAGAGTATTTCGTACTATTACAAAAAAGTGCTATGTCGATTGCTTCACTTTACACTATGACACACCCCTGACTCCAGAGATAAAAATCTCCGGTTTGCAGTTTGGATGAGTGTGCGTAGAAACTTTATTAAAAAAACAAAAAAGGGTTACATATAGTGTTTTAACATTGACGAAAACATGTGCAAATTTTAAAAACGATCAAAAATGTGTATTTATATATGAAAGAAAAAAAACTCGCGAACCAAAAACAATTTTAAGACAGGTCCAAAAGTTCGCTGTATCTATATACTTGTAAGAGGACTCATTAGGGTCCTCGGTATTGAACCTCTAGATGGTTTAAGTCCATTAGTTTGAGGTCTTGGAGAGAAATCTGGGTCGGAGTCGGATGAACTGGTTGCGTCCGGTGGCTGTTTCATGAGGTTCTCATTTTCAGTGAGGAAAGATATGAGTTTAGCTATTTTTATTCTAGATAATTTATTTGAAAGTACGCTTTTCCACCAAATGATAAGATAACGTCATGTGACAAGAAGTTGCGTAGTGGAGAGGGTCTCCCTTTTCCCCGTATGTGCAGATATCTGAATGATGAAGTCGGAATCTATAGAGACGGTTGGGAAAAGGACCGTGGCCTGTAGCGAAGAGGATGGATTCTCTTGACCATGAAACTGGGGTTAGAGTGACTTTAAGAAGTATATTAAAAATTGCTCTCCCAGTGTCGCCTGAATCCCAGTCATGTTGCCATTTATTGAGAGAGAGGTTCGTAAGCATTTTCTTTAGATGACATTTCGGGGTCTGAAGATGGAGGTGAGTCCCTTCTTTAGTTGCTTGTTTGACTAGGAAGTCTTCTGCCTCGTTACCGAGGAAACCAACATGCGCCTTAATCCAGTTAAGTTGCATTGATGGGTTCTGAAGGAGGGCTTGTTGTATTTCTTGGATTAGTGGGATTAGTGATAGGGACCTGTAGTTTTGGTTCAAAAGTCCCTAAATGAATAAAATCTTTTAGCTCTTAGAGATAACTGTTTAAAACAAGCTTTTTTATTTGCAAATTTCTATTGATAATTCAATTGCTGAGTTCCCGATGTTGTAGATGCTCTTCTTTGGAGAGCTCTAAGCTCTTTCTTCTTAATGTCAAAGTCCTGGGTCCACCAATTGATGTAAACTTTTTACTTTTTTTGTCTTATAAGAACGCTTATAATCCTGGAAGATTGACGTTTGCAAGTTCAATGTCACCTTGTCAAGATCTTTTTTTGAGTCACAGAAGTTAATTTCTTGTTAGATAGAGTTAACATTGGGTTTAAAGTTTTGAATGAATTTATTGTGACCCCATAGCCGCTTTGAACCTAGTATATGAATGAGATTTTATTTTAATATTAAGTTGAATTTTGATAAAATTATGGTCACTGAAGCTAACATGTTCTAGAACTTCCCAGGATGTTGCATTCGAAAGATGTTGGCCAATTGAAAGTGTGAGGTCAGGCCAGACTTTAGCGTTGCGTTGTTGAAAGATTGGGCCTGCATCTTTAACATTAAGGGGGTGAAGATTGATGCTGGATATGAAGTCCTCCATTGCATTGCCTAGAGGGCCGTCATTTGGATAACCCCAAAGGGCACTGTGAGCATTCATTTCTGCTCCAGTGAGCACTGATTCTTGAGTATGTGAAGTAATATTTCTGAAAATATCAATAAAAATTAAAAATTTTGCTTTAACATTAGTAACTCAACAGTTTACCCGCTTATAATTTTGAAACGAATCGAGCTAAATTGATGAAATATATCATCCAAGCATTTCATTCATTCAGTTCTGAACTTCGTTGACAAAATTTATTGTTACCATTTTAATTTTCGAATTTTGTACAATTATCGATAGACGACTCCTTGTGACACTTTCAGAAATGGGATCTTTTAGTGGACGTTATTTTCTAAAAATTAGTACCTTTGATTGGAAAATTAGTACTTAGAATTTTGACATTCATGACGCAGTACTTGGTGACGCATTCAGAGAATTGCCTTTGTTTTTAATAAAACTTTTTCTGTGGTGTGTTTGCAAGTTTATATGCTTATTCTAGTTAATTAAATGTTCAATAGAGTTGTTCATTATATTTTTCATTCTGAGATTTCGTTAGAATATGCTTGACGTTAATGTTTATGAATTTGAGAAATTGGAAATTTCTATCAAGAAAATATGTAAATACATAATAAACAGGTATGTAATCTATTGCATTCATATGTATATAAGTTTTCATATGAAAAAGTATAGGGACATTAACTAATAAGTTATCTTTTACAGTATAACATATTTTAAAAATCTGTCAATTTATGCAGCTTCAATTGAGACTTTTTATATACCTCATTCATCAATATCGCGTTTTTGTTCTTACATTTGTAGCATTAATAACCATCTTTAGTGCATGTGAATCTTTAAAGAGTTAAGAAAAACATTTTGATGTGGAGTAGAACTCTTAAAATCTAATTCAAAATTTTAAAAAATATAAATTTGTATAGTAATTTTGAGATTTTTTTTATCAATATATTTTGTTAATCTTGTTAGAGTAACTGAACTTTGCAGACATGATTTTTGAATTTTCATTCAAATATTCAGACAGAAGTGGGCAATAAATAATCTAAATTTTCATTTATATTCTAGGCAATCAGATCATGATTAACGGACCTTTAGATAAATATACCATTTAACTAATCAATTCAAAATTCCTTGTTTTCCTTGAATGATTGTGTGCGTGAGTAATAGTTGTGAGATTGAGAGAGTATCATGTCATACATAGAGTAAGAAAAAATAAGAATTGTAATACCATAGAGTAAGAAAGAGAGTAACATGTCATACCTTAAGATTGAATTTCCCTTTCTGGCAGCAAAAAACTAAATATTAAATATTTTAGGCTCCCGATATTTAAGTGCAAATTCAAAACTTTTATGTTCAAAACAGAAACTGTCATCAACAGTTCCTCTTTAATGTTTACAATACCCAGATAGCAATTTTAGTTTGCAGCAAGCTTGCCACAAATTTGTCATGACAAGAGTGCAAGTTTGCCACAAATTTGTCATGACAAGAGTGCAAGCTTGCAGCAAGTTAACGAAAGCTCCGAAGTCACCATGAAACGAACTTGCAGCAAGTTTGCCGTGTCAAACTCATTGCAAATTATAGCAAAAACAGAACACGAACACAACCCGGGATAGAACTCGCGACCTCCCGGTTCCGAAGCGGAGACGCTACCATTGAGCCAGTTGAACTCTGTGAGTAGAAGATAGATTTCGCTAATACATCGTTCGATTCGATTCGTATACGATTTATTTTTAACTATTTTCTGGATTTCATTAATTTTTTGAGTTGAGAATATGATTTGAAGTCAAAGAGAGAGCGATTTTCGCTAATAACTACTTTTTGCTAGTAGAATAAATTATGAAATTAGAGTTAAAAGTAATTACTTTAAAATGGGACAAAATGTCTAGTTATTATTGTTCAACAAACACTGACTGTTTTTTAGATTTAATTTTGTTTATAAACGTTAAAATTTCAACATTAAGAAAAAGGCGACGTAGTTTTCTTTAAAGTGAGAGTGATATATTTAGTAAAAAGATGGAAAATGTTTCAAAAACTTTTTTTATAAAAAAGTTATTTTTTTCACAAATTATCATTGATTTATTGAATTAATAAAAAAGAATTACGGTCTAGGATATGCTATTAAAAATCGGATGTTTTTTAAAACAGAGACAAATATAATTATCTCTTTATTGTGCTATCTTTGCAGGAAGCTTGTTTTGCAAAATTGCAGCAAGTTTGATTTGCAAAGAGGTGGCGCTACTTGTCACATCGAACGTGCTACAAGTTCGATTCAAGTTTGAAGCGTCAAATTTTGCCATGACAAGTCAAAATCAAACTTGCTGCAAACTTACGTGCTATCTGGGTAGCTGTATCTCAGATTGTCACTTTTCCCTATTGCATAACTGCGACCGAAATTGGGGTAGTCAAAAAATGATCGCGCATGAATGAGATTAAGAAGTCGAATAAAAATACAGAGATGAAGAAAATCACAAAGAACGAGAACAGAGAGGAAGACATGATTTATAAAACAAAAATTATTTCTATGTTTTAATGAAGAATAAAGAAAAAGATTGGGAAAAGCTCAGATTTATCAAAATTTGATATTTGTACATGAGACAAATTTTGGCCAAAACTTGGGAGTATTTCAAAATCAAAGAGACTAGGAATTTTCCTGAACTATCGAAATTAATCTAAAAACTAGAAAAATTTAAGCACAACGACTCCAGGAAGAATGCATGTGTAAGTACGTGCTGCCCTCTATTAGGCTACAAATAAAGAATTGATTATTAAGCATTCCTGTAACGATTTTTAAATCACTTTTTTAAATGAAAGAATAAATTTATAGTGATTAACACAGAATTTACTCTTTTAAAAAGCCCCGAATAAATATCTTTTAGGAAAAATGTCATCCGTCCAATGCTTGAGACTCCTCTTAAAATCGAAAATAAATTTATGTGACAAATTAATATAAAATAAAAAGACAGTGAAATGAATCTACAACTGCCATCTTCCATCCCTAAAAAAATTAGACGCTTTGAGAAGCAATCGTTCTAAAAGAAACCATATAATAGGTAATCAAATAAGGCCTATACCCTTATTTCTGATAAGTGAATTTTTAATCTCATTTCCAAAATTGAGCTTGGGGAATTCCGGAAATTATTTTCTTTTCCTCCTTTCGGAGCTGTACATTTGGTGATTTATCTCTTCGTGATTGTGAATTATTCAAATCTCGTGGTAGATTTAATTTTTTTATTCTATTCTTTTTTTATTTTTAACATTTTTATATAGTAGCCACTTCTAAAATAACGATGCGGCTGAAATCATTTATCGATCCGATTCGTTGATTTTTTTCCTCTGTATTTGCATCAGTTATGTGGCCTTTCTCAAATATCAAACAGTTTTTCAATATAAAAAATGAACGACACAAATTTTCTTTAGCCAGAGCTCACCGCCAAATTGGTGTTGATTCATTGGTTCTCTAACATAGGTATTTATTTCGCTTTAGATTGCATTTGCGATGGGAGATTATTTCGTGTGAAGAAAACTAAAGGAAGTAAATATTCTTTATACGTAAAAATGCTTTCATCAGGTGATAGGACTTCTGTCACTTATTTTTTAAAGTAATAATAATAAATAACAATACAAATAATCTAGTGCATTTTCAAATTCTTAATTAAATTTAATTAAATATCTTAAGAACTAATTAATTTTGAATGTTGAATTTAGCATAGTTAACCTAGAAATGTACTTCAGAATGCCATGTACAAGTTTCATGTCGCTACCTTTCACCTTCTAGGAGGAGTTTTTGTAAACGACAGACACATATATATTCTGCTTTATATTGCAGATAAACAATTTAATATTTATCATTATTCAGTTTAAATATTTAAATTTTGTTTTATATTACTGGCGCGAATTATGGTTTGCTTTTAATAACTACCACATTTTATGTATCTACTATGTCCAGATAACAGTAAAGAATAGCTCATATATTCACTTAAAACATATTTTTTGCACAAAAGTTTCAAACTAGTGCAATTTTAAATTTTGCTTTACATTTCTATTCATATCGTTATTTGGCAAGCTTCTATTTTTTAAGAAATAACGGCCAAATTAAATTTTCATGCAACATGAAATAAAAAGGTAATCAATAAACCGAACAACTTTCCTATCAATTTTGAGAGCAAAAGTGCATAATAAATTTGGTGCCCACGAATATAGAAATTCTTCACTTGCTTGTTGGCTAAGTCTAACTCCATGGCACGCCGAAATACCAACTACCTTATTCATCAGTGAAGATCCGGAAATTACCATCATATTGCAGAATTCATCTTAGACCCTACTTGTATTTACCAGCCCGAATATAATAATCTAGGCTTTTAATCAAAAGAAAGTACCTTTATCATTATGTATTGTGGTCGAAAATATAAAAAATTATATCGAACTTTTTTGTATTAAAATAGTGGTAGAAATTATTTAAACGCGTTTATGCAAATTCAGATGTTTGGCTTGAGGTATCTGCTTAGGCACGGAGGCAAATTTTTTTGAAAAGCCCTTTAGTGCATTTTCTGGATGAAACCAATGAATAATCCAATTCAGGAAATCGAATGACGGGGTAATTTAGGTAAAATTTGAAGAAAATTATTGCGAAGCGCAAAATACTCTACATGGAATTCCTATTCACGGATTTAAATTCTTTTTTTACACAGGAAACTTGGAACAGTGCTGAAGACAATGAATTAAAATCTAAGAAATATTTGCATTTACAGAAAAGCTATAGCTCATCGCACATGTTCTTAATCACAATGTTTGAAAATGCATAGGTATCGATAACAATAAATAGCCAAAAATCAAAAACTATATATGTTAGATCTAAATCTTTAGTTCATTGCCTTTATTACACTTGAGGTAATATACGTAAAAAATTTCAGGGAAAGACTTTAATAAGTTTTTCTGAAATCATGTTTTGCTTATTAAAATTTAGATAAAAGACGCATTCTTTTAAAAAGGCATTTAAAGTTTTGATTTATATTTTACTAAATAATCCCGAATATCACCTACCTAAAAACCACTAGTTTTATAAAACTGACACAAAAACATAGAGGAGTTTCAGTTCTTTTCTTAAAAAAAGAAACTCTGATAAGAAATGCTGGCAAATTCAACGTAGCATAAAGTTTCTTCGCAGCAGTAAAACCATTACCAGTAATTCTAAATGCAAATACAAATTTGGTATTCACTTCACTGCACTTCTCTTGTTTCCTCGAAGCATCAAAATCCTTTGAGAAGAGGCAATTCTTACAATATAATTAGCAGTTGAAGCACAAAGCAAAAATTGAATCTTGCACCAAATATAGCATTGTTGTTGGACAAAACAAATGATAAAAATATTTAAAAATATTTTAATATCAATATCCAATCAATATCCTGAATCCAGTCAATTATATTTACCTACAGTATCCTATCTGAAATGTTTTTGAAAGGTCTACAGTGTTTTTCACTACATGTAAACATTACTTCTGCAGATGCTCCAGCAACAGAAGTTGCTACTTCTTTGGACATTGAGAAACGATTATTATAAAATTTATTTTTTTGGAACCGCTAATACTTTCCCACACATTCCAATGTTAAAAAGAGCAATCGATATAAAAAATAATTAAGAATTAAACGATTTTCAGCGAAAATAACTTTGAAAAAACGCGCGATGAAGCAGCAGGCACATGGAATGAAAATAAAAAATAAAAAAAATTAATAATAATTTCCAAATGAATGTTGTTGTCAAATTTTCTTAGATAAAAATAGTTCAGAAACGATATAAAATTGTCGTGGATCGCTAATAGAGCATATTATAATTTCATTTTCAATTCAATCTGCATTTATGTTGGGTAAAACAGTGATAAAATTGCAACTTCCAGTCCTTTTTATGACACCTCCGGTTTCGTTTTTGTCTGTTTCGTTTCATAAAAACATTTGTATCTTCGCTTCTATTAATCGTAGCAGTATAACAAATACTAGATTTAGAAACATAAACGAATGGGCTATAAAATAAAGCAATAAAAAATTGTGCATTTTAGTCAAAAACTGTTTAGAAACCTAGGTACCTTAAGTCTACGTCCTTTAACGTACGAACTATTTTGGAAAATGGCAATACATGCGAAAGATTCGCAGGCAAATCCGTTCAAGCAATTCTTACTAGATTATTTCGTAAGAAAAATGAGAGCCTTTATTTCAAATCAGCATCATACCGACGTTAACATTAGAAAAATTGCACTCTTCTCAATTCATGAGATAGTCGATGAATTTTCACCACGTATAACCTCTTTCATGTTAATGGTTGATATAGACAAACACCGAATTCGTTCAAGACTTTCCAAACACCACTTTTTGTGGGCATTTATTATACGCGATACCTCACAGGTTTATAAATCGCGAATGAGCGTCTTACGCATTCCATCGTTAGTATAAATGTGTGCAATGCCCTTCTACATATAAAATAGATGACGCTGTATAACTTCGTAATGTATTTTATTCCCGAATGTCTTGCCATTTTCGAGATAAGAATGCCAACTTCGAATTTTACCGCTAGATGACTCTGTAAGTCCCCTTAACCCTCTCATAATAAATCTGCTTCACAATGTCATACGAACTCCCTTCCATGACCTTTAAAATTTTGGTAAAATCAGTACACTCACAATAAATGTATTTCTCTAAGGTTGTTAACCTTCCTTTGTCTGGTGTCTTTTTTTCTTCTTTATTCATCTGATTTCCAATCATAGTGTCTATGATCTGTTTATATACTGAGGCTTAAGCAGCAACCGAGAGTGAGCGGAAGTGAACTGCACTTGTACGTCTGTACACAGTTCAATCTTCGTCTTATGTAAAAGCACCTTTTATGACACTTTTACAATCAATATCGTGTCAAATATGATCCTATTGCGCTACTTCCTTCACTATATATACATAGCGCCAAATGCGACATCTATTTGTTGTTATGCCGAGAAACCGCATATGAAAAGGATGATAATTTTGGTTTTTAAGATTTTTGAAAATATTAACTGCAACTTGCAAATAGTTGCGATTCACGCATAATCTGTGCTAAACTATCAGACATTATCACAGAATTGTAGATTTGATGAATAAATGATTTTTGGTAATGACCTAATTTTGTATAATTTTAGTATTTGGACGAGTAGAGAATTATAAATGATCATTATTTCCACGTGCGATTTATTGCTGAGACACGATGATGATAATTTCTTTTGAAAAGAATAATAGAGGGCGAGAAGAAAAGAATCGCCTTCAGCATTGTTTAGTGACAGCATTGTTAGGAAAGACTGGTCAAAATCTCGGCAGCCTCCTAATTTTTTTCCCTTCAATGTTTTGCGAAAGCTATCTTAGATAGTTGCTTTGCATTTGTTACTCTATTGCGTGGTTGCGTCCATCTACACTGAACTATTTTATG
>BGPR01050791.1:0-10978 GCA_013235015.1 Araneus ventricosus
CGCCAAATTGGCGTTAATACGTAAGTACAAAAACCGCCAAATTGGCGTTAATACGTAAGTACAAACCGCCAAATCTGTAGCTTCGGTGGCGTTAATACGCAAGTACCACCATAAGTTACAAAATAACTCGGTCCTTAAGCGGTTAAAAGTGAAATAACTCGAATTTATTACATTTGCAGACCTTATTTTTTATCTTACATTTTATTGCATTTTTACAATACTATTAGTGTAACGCTAAAGCAGATGAAACCAATGTTGTAATTATTTCGTTTTAACTTATAAAGGAGAGCTAAAAATTACACTTCTTATTAATCAACTATATTAAAGTGGTAAAGTTATTAAATAGCAAATATTCACTTAGAGAAACAAAATTCTCTTTTTTAATCCCTTGTGTTTTCTTTTCTGCGCCATTAACAACTTTCATTTCGCGTACCCGGGGGGTACGCGTACCACAGATTGGTAATCTCTGCTGTACAGCATAAGACAAGGTCCAATTAGATGGATTGCACAATTGTGTTTATCAAGTAACTGGAACATAACGTGAGTTGAATCTATTAATTGAAAGCGTCACGCGAGATTATGACACACTTCTAATTGGTGACTGTCGATCTTCTTGTGAACTAATAGGTTAAAACTTTGTAAAACTTTTTAAAGAAATTATTGAATTTTTCTACTTTGGTTGTCTCTGATATTTTTATTGTCTAAAAGATCTTTTTATAGATAAGAGATATTTTTATAGTCTACAGAACTACAATTCTGGTTATAAAGCCATCGATAAATTTCTTCCATCTTTTTTGTTACGTTTTTGAGTTATTTAATTCACATGTACACAGTTGGACAGACAGGCCTTCTTTCATAATTTGACACAGATCTAAAATTTTGGTATCGGGCCCGCATACCAAATTTCACCGTTTCAGCTAATTGCACATTTTGAGTGATCGTGTTCACAGTCACACAGTCATAATTCCAAACGAGCCTGAAGGCAAAGGCAGATAGATTCCTTTAGTTCGGAGATATAAGGAATAAGGACATTTCGACCTCTATTTTCATAAGAATTCGAGTTGCGAGAATGAAAGTGGGTGGAGTATACTGCAAATGACGAGAGCTTTCCAACAAGGGGTAACATGCATAAGTTGAAAGGCACTTTAAGTTAGGGGGAAAGTAGAGAAAATCACTTTTCAGCTCATAACTTCGAAACAATTGCAGTTATCGAAAAAAGTTAAATGCAAAAATTGTTCGTTATGATAAGGTAATCTTTCTATTTTCAATTGTAAAGGAATTATGGGGGAATGAGAATTTCTACCCTCCCCCCACACACACAATTTCCACCCCCTTTGAGCTGAATAGCCCATCTACGAACTAGACCGAGATTTTCACTATCCCTACAACATATTCCACGCTGGTTAAAATCAAATCAAAATTACTCCAGTTATCGTGTTCACAAGATAACATGGGCAAAGTCTTATACATACATATCTAAACTTTTTACCGAAGGGTGGTTTTGGGTTCTAGGGGTCATGATCGGTGAAGACCTACAGAAATTTTCCGGAAATCCTGTCATGAGAACCATTGCAATAGGTAGACTACCTATTACTATAAGGTACTATAAGGAATCTACCTAAAATGGTTTCAGGGTTTTCTGAACGTGGAGATTTATCAAGGTCTCGAAGTTTTCGTCTACAATACTAACTCTTTGCATACTTCATATACAAGAAAGTAATAAATCAAAACTAACCCGAGGTTGGACGTTTAAACAAAGTTAAAAACAGCGAGTTTATGTTTCGGCGTATGTTGAAAACAGTTCTCTTGTAACAATTCTTAGTATGCTGCAAGGTCAGTAACTCACCGTGTACTCTGACAAAGCCCGCCGAATTTATACACCGTAGATCTTGGCGCTTAAACAGGAGAGAAGGTAAACACAAATTGGAGCCAGTCGACCCTATGCCGCTTTTCCGAAGCGCAACCAGATACATTGAATTTTGTAGGCTTCGCTTCATTTGCAAGTCAAATACGCGATAAAGTATATTTTATGTAAATGCCAGCTTTTATCCCCGGTAATAAAATTATACATGAAGCCTCTAGATCAAATTACGCAGAGCGGACCAGCTCTATTTTAGCAGACTTTGTTCACCTGCTTATAAATGCCGAGGATACCATGAAGTATTGCATTATCAAGTGTATGCGTGATACTTTGCTTACGTCTGCGAAGATAATTATTATTTATATTTTGGAAATTGCGTATAATTTTTTCATTTGGATTTTCTAGTTAAATTGTGATTCTAAAACTGAAATTTTCACTAAGTTCTATTAACACTCCGACTAAGGAATTTTTTTGAATTACTATTTAGATGCAACGTTTAGAAACATGTTCGAGTACCGTTGAACCAAGCGAATTGTTATTTATATGCAAGGTTTTATTATCATAATACGACTCAACGTTTTAAAAGTACTAAGTCAACCCATTAGCAGGCGAAAATCGCAGGATGTAGCAAAAAATAGACTTACTTCCAACCCGCGGAAATCGCGGGATAAGCAATCAGAGGGTTAAGGTTGGAATTACAGGAAGGCGGCAGTTCCGTGAGTTGCTATTAGTTATTATAATTTAGTATTGTTGGAAGTTGATCTGTTTGTTAGAAAAGATTAACCCATTCAACTGCCAATAACATTTAGAGTCTTTTGCCCTGGGCGCAAGATTTTATTTTAAAGGAAAACTTGTAGTGCAAAGAACGAAGTATCTCGTAGCTGGCAGTTTTGGTGCAGACGCTTACTACGAGATATCTCGTAATTGGCAGTGAATGGGTTAAACTTTTCTCTGCCAGCGTCTTCTAGGAATAACGTCCACCACAGCCCAAGATGTTTTTCGAGATTATATGGCATCAAGACTGGAATATCAATTGGAATACATTTGGAATACATTTTACGTGTGTCACATAGAATACTCTGGTAATAAACGGCTGTGTCACATATATGTGACGACTGGGAGCGAACGAGTTAAACTATTTGCATAGCGAAACGAGTTAAACCATTTGCAATAACGGATAATTTTATGTACAATTATCACTATGTGCACGAAACAGCTGTATTTAAACCTGGTACGTAATCCAAAAAAATGTATTCGAAGTATTGTATTCTCTGAAACACAAGAAATATCTTCTTCAAATGCGTTCACTTTATCAAAAGAACTGAGGTGAAAAGCGTATTTATTTCCTCCAAAATAATTGATGAAACGAGTGCATAAATTCAAAAATCGATTTAAAAAAATAAATAAATAAAACACTGCAATGTTAGGAATAAGTTTTTCTGTGATTCTTGGATGAATTTTTAAGTTTTTCTTGGAAGAAAATTTCCGAAATATTTCTCTTATCAGACTGTCATTTATAGGAGCTTTAGTATCAGTGTCATTTGCTGAAACATCTTACCATAAGCTGGAGAGTTCAGAGTTAAAGTCAGCCAAGTCCATATTTTGTATCACTGTCATGGTAGTGAAGAAATGTTATATTTTCTGTGTAATAATGATTCGAATCAATAACTAAATTTGTATCCACCAGGCAGCAAGAAGTCCACTGCCATTTTCAATGCAGCTGAGGAACTTTGAAATGAATCTCGTGGACTTGCTTCACTCTGAACCCTCCATATATAACAATTTAAACTAGCAAATAAAAAAATACAGCAGGTTTTATTTTCAATTATTATTTTTACTTATAATTTATTATAAGTAATTATTAATATTACTTATTATAGTATTACTATATTATTTATATAATATCATAAATTTAGAATAACGTGTTTTATGTTTGTTTATAAATGTTAGATATCTTTCTGATAGTATGTAATTCAGGGTTAAGACTCTTTCTTCTGCATATTTAGGGTAATTTACCCTTTATGTTTACAACAAATGATCTCATTGATGCTTTCGCGCGAATTAAATCAAGATTTTAAAATGACAAGCTTTCCATTTAAATTTAACATTGATTGGTTTTCATGACATTGATATTTTTCACAAATCTTCTTGATTCGCAGCATTATTGCGCATTCGTTGCGTTTGTGTTTTATATTATTTTATATTATCTTCCCCTTTTGTTTATTTCTCCCTATAAGAACTCTCGGCATTTTCTTTCCGCGGATTTTTTTCTTTACATTTTGTGAATTATGAATGTTTATGTTGATTATGTTGCTTTTACAATTCTGTTATGATTGTTTCTTATTTGTTTTATTATATACGTTAATATTACTTGTTATTAATATTTACTTATAATCAATATTTACTTAAAATTTATTACTATTTTATTTTTATCATGATCTTACAATTTAAAAGTACATAATATTTAGAAACATTCCAAGGATAACCCTAATACTTCTAAAGTAGAAAATTACTTTTTTACGTAAATGTTCTTTAATGATATTTTTTGCCAACCCCGAAAAACTTTAGCAACGCCTCACTGATATTTTGTATTTCTTAATACCGCAGGTGAAGATTTATATTCGTGCAAAACAAAACCTAAACATAAAAATTCGAAAACGTATTGTCTAAACTAAAACAAAAACTTTTGAAAAGAATTCGATTTATCATGAAATCTGAATATTTACTTCAAAAGTAAAAAGAAGCCTTTCGCTTGGCAAAGAAAACTTTTGCTATCAAATTTCCATTTCAAAACTGTTATAAGACTTGGAAAAAAATTATTTTAAAACACAGCATTTAATTAACTTTCAATTTCAAAACGAATCCAACAATTTTGAACATATTTCACGCTTTTATTAAAAAATACAACTCGCATGCAAATGCTATTTAATTTGTAAAAAATTCAATTAAAGACAAACAATGGTATCGCAAACTTATGATAACTTCTTGCGCTACTGAGGTCGTTATTTTTCTTTTATTGGCGAACAAAAGCTTTTTCGTTTCTTAATTAGTTTTTGAAAAGTACAAAATGCATTCTTGTGAAGCGGGTGAAATAATCCATTGACGTTTTGAATGTGAACGTATCATATTTCGAGCCTTTTTTAATTGAAATTTATTTTTTTATAAATTTTATTTCTCTTTTTATAAAACTGAGAAGAAGAGGCTTAGTGTATATAATTGAATTTTTTGTATGAAAAGACTCACAAACTGGAACATTCTCAAAAATATATTTTACAGACTCTAAAATATCCAACATCTTTTGTATATTCCGGTACAGTAGGACCTTGATTACCCGGGCCTCTATCAACCGAAGTCTCTGTTAACCGAGGCGGTGCCAGAAACTTGAACTGTTTTTTTTTTTATTATTATTATTTTTCGCCCCAGTAGCACAAGTATATTGTGCAACATTTAATGATACTGAGCAATATTCGCAATATTACATAATATTGTATAATATCGAACAATATTGTGCAACTTGTGATGTGAAAAAATTCCATGCATTTTCATGAAAAAACTGGGACTATAAAGGTGTCGGAAATTTTCCCTTCGTTGCACTTTGGAAAATATTCTTACTAATTAGTGTTTCAAGAAATGCGTCTAAGAAGGTCTAATAATTAATAAAACAGTTGTTAATATGGTGGTTGTAATTGCTGACTTATTTTTGTAATTACAAACTAACCGCCTTCGGCCATCAGCCTGTGGCTATGCTCGCAACTTGGCGAATTGGCGGTTGTAGAGGCTGAGGGACTCTGCCAAAGTTTTATTTTTCGATTTCTTTCAAAAATGGAGGGTGGTGGTGGCAAGAGACCATTAATGGCATATGTAAGGATCATAAGCATTTATATGAAATAAAATTTGTTGAAATGGCTTAAGGTGTTGAGACTGGGGGACTCTGTGATGGTTTTTCCCCATAGGAATGTACAGTGAATTTTTTTCGTTTTCTCTCGAAAATGGAAGGAGGTTGATTGGCCTAAGATGATGAAATTCAAAACTTCATAATTTGGTAAATTTTAGGCTCTATTTTAGTTTAGATTAGACTAGCTTCCGATCCGGTTTTTTTACCCGTTTATTGGATTAAAAAAAAATAACCGGTTATAACCGGGACAAAAAAAATAACCGAAAAAACCGGTTAACCGAAACAAAAAAAACTGTTTTCGGTTAAAACCGGTAGGTTTTTCCCGTCCCTAGTGAACATGATAATTAAAAAAGTCAGCGAGTTTGTTGGATGAAATTTGTCATTTGTTTTTATTTCTAGAATTGTAGATTTGATTCAAATATTCGGCCATATTTGTCAATGGGATGACTGCGTCGACCTGCCTTTTGGTCTCTATGAAAGTGTAATAATTCAAAACTGCAACGAGCTAAGTAAGTGAAATATGGTATCTGGCATTACCACCAAAATTTTAGATCCGAGTCGAATTGTGGATCCAGTTGGTCAAATGGAAGAAGTCCATAATTCATACTTGATTTTCTTCTATTTGCTACAAAACTAAAATATGTAACTTAACAATATTAACAATAATGGACGAGTTTTCTGTTTTGTTTATTTGCATTAGAGTAGGACTTCCGCTGTTAATGCTATATCAATGAAAATCTTCAAAATGTCAACACTCTGTTTGAAGCTGTTAATTAATGTTTAAAATAGAGTTTTCTAATGTTATGGCTTAAGGATACTTTGAAAATATTAAATTTGTTGTTCCTATTGCTGTAGCTCTCAATGTTTACTTAAAACCCTAATTTTGTGAAAAGGCTGCCATAATTGTTCATTATCACTCTTTTTGGCGACTTCTAAGGTTTGTTTGGTGATTAAATTTTTAACCATACGATTAAGATAATCACCGGCGGTTAAATTTTCGACCAACCGATTTAGCTAATTACAATCGTTCCATTTGGAATTTAGCCGTTTTAAGAGCTTTTTTTAACCTAAATAAAAAGGATTACACGAACTCTAAGACCACAGAATTCAACTATTTGTGTGCTAAAGAAAAAACTGATTCGAACTTGGCGCTTGATACAGTATGCAAATGGATTTGGCGATTGCTTAAATCGGAGGGTTACCGAAACACGGTCTGTGAATCCAAAATAAACAAACCAGAAAACTCGTCCAAACGAGAAAATGGAGGGATAACAATCTCGTTGGGTATTTTTAAAATTGCATGCATATGCTTGCATCTTTCATTGCAAAAGACAGATATTTTGTGCGTAGAGGCGAGGGTCATGTAAAATTATGAGGTCCATCCTGAGATGTTGAATTATTTTCTTTTACAAATTTCATAAAAGAAACTCAAATGGAACTCATAATTTTGAACTGTAATCTGGTGTAATAAGAGTGACCATAAAGACGTCAGCGGTACATGCAGTTTCTTGAAATTTTTTTCCATTTATCTTTTAATTATCATATTTTGTTCATTAATATTAATTTATCTTCTATCCAGAACAGTATCATAGGAAGGTTATATAACCCAGTCGAATTTACATTCAAAATTTTGTGTGAAATGTGATAAGAAGTAATGATAAAATTTTTCCTTGTTTTCAGTTTTCTAAATTAAATATTTCAAATAAGTAGCAAAAAAAAATATCGGTAAAGATTATTGTATCATAGTTAATGTCTTATATTTAGATATTTCAGTATTCTAGGTTTAGAACTTTCAGTACAATATTAAGTATTTTCGCCAATATTTTTTTATAAACTAAAAAAGTAAATTATCTAAATTATCGTTTATTATAGCCCAGAACTGTAAAACTAAATAAATTGAATTTATAAATTCCTTAGCATTGTGAGAAAACTATGATGCATTCCACTACAGTTTTAATTGGATAAATTTTTAAATTAAAACTCTTAATCCTAGACTTTTATCTCTATAAATGTAGTAAGTTCTGTCAAAGAACGTGTAATATTGAAGAAAAAACACATATTCCTTAATAGAATCATCTTTCTGGGAAATAACCATCTGATATGAGTTTAAGTAGACGAAGAGTCGCTTAAATCTCAAACGTGTCTTGGTATTTTTTTTCCTTCATTTTCATCCAATCTCATATCCTAACCGGCTTATTAGATTTGCGAAGAAGCATTGCTTTCTTAAAAGGAACTTAACCGTTTACACACTCCTTTATCTCTTATGATTCTATCTCAGAAAATTTCTCAATAAGATCAACAGAAAAAAAGCTATTACTCGATCTACAATAAGCTCTTTTTTCCCACGACGGAATTTAAAAGAAAATTATCGATTAAGTTTCAGCGCAGGAGGCGCAAGTTGAACGAAGAATTTTCTGAAGAAGGAAAAAAACTGGATAAAATGTCGTCTGTGTTTGCAGTTAAGATTTCGTTTGGTGAAAAAAATGAGGAAAATGTGGAAAGGAATGAGATAATGTACTTTTCCACTGTGAAAGGATTTCTTAGATGTTGAATGAGTTCTTTTCCTTCAAACACGAGCAAACATTTAACCTTTATCGTCTGTTTTTTTACTTTTATTGTCATCTACTTTAGATTTGATTGAATTCTTACAGCGGGCTTGAATCTGTCCTCATATCTGAAACTCCGATTATTGGTAAACACTTGAATTTGAATTAAAGAGATATGGTATTTGAAGCAACAAAGGCTGTTATCCCCTATATAATTCCAAGTTAGACACAGTATACTTCGTTCCAAAAAGACGATTCCATAATAATGATTAGATCATTTCATAAAGAGTATTGTATCAATCTTTCCATGCAGAATTTGAATTGAAGAGTTATGGGATTGGTAAAAACTTCTTACGATGTGGACGAGTTTTCTGGTTTGTTTATTTTGGATTCACAGACCGTTTTCCAGGTGCTGGAATCTTCTCGATATTTCTATTGGGAGAGAAGATACACTTGAATGTACTAGATAATTCCATGTGACGTCACGGCCCAGGGGGAACTATATAAGGAGAGCGCTTGGATGACGGAGGGTGAGTGTTGATCGCCTTGGAGCGCGAACGTCTTTGAAGTTCTATCCGCTGTGTGAGCTAGTAAGCTGTTAGACGCCGAGCGGTAGGAGCGTTGATCCATTGGGAACGACTTCAGAGTTTCGTCCGCAGTGCGAGCTAGGAAGCTGGTGAGCTGAGCGCTATTGAGAGTGCAGTTACTATCGTTACTAGTTATTTGCTGGCTGTTTGTGTTGTTAAATATGAAAGTGCTGAACTGTTATTACCTGTGATTTGTGGTCTGTTTACATTGCTAATCTGTGCAATAACTACTGTTTCCTGTACCTGTGCTACGTGTTTTCCTGCATATTTGTAAATAAACCTTCATTATCATGCGTGTTGGACTGTTTACACCATACACCCACTGAAAGATTTTGTAACAATATTCTTACGTTCTCTTTCTATATTTTGCTGCTTCTTATTATGTTGCATGAAAATTCAGTACCAATAAATTAGCTAATCCAAACATCACTCATTATAAGATTCAATAAATTCGAATACTAATTTTCTTTTTACATGTTTTTTATTTAACTTAACTTTTTTCTAATTTATAAAAATGGAATTTTTTAATTGTTTATGGACTGCAGTTCTGAATTTTGTGCTCTAGATGAAAATCAAATAGCTTAATATTTTCAGAAGTTAAATATCACTTAATTGATTAATTTTGATTCCACATCAGAGGCATCAACTGGCAGCAAATTTGGGGAAAAATTATTTTTAGATCAATGTTTCCCAACCTTTTTTGTTCCACTCCTCACCTAAGACTTTCAAAAATTCTAATACCCCCATGTAACATATGCGTAATTTTTAATATTCAAAAATTAAATTGTTCACTGAAGATAACTTAAATCAGTGTTTCTCAACCTTTCAATATTTGGGACCCAATTTTCAATCATAATTTTCATCGCCCGATACCCTTCTCTCATACAATAACAATGTATACAATGATAATGCATTGTGCAGTACTGATGCAATCCTATTTATACGTGCATTATATCAGTGTAAATGTGTATTTTATTTTTTATTATGTCAGAATGTATTTTGTTTCACTTTCCTATCAGTAAATTAATAAATTTTTATAATATTTTCTTTTCGATATGCTCGTCCCCCCCATGTAGCGTTATAGCGCCGCCCCCCAGGTTGAGAATCGCTGACTTAACCCTTTCAAGTTCACTACATGTTTCGTTTCGAAAATTACTAAATTTATTTCAAAAATGAGTATTAGACATGTAGCTGATCATAAATATGTAAAGGAAAAAAATGTAGCATTTTTTATTTTTAAGAAATTTGTGGTTTCACAGTGGAACCAATGAACGGTAACGGGCTATTTTTCCTTCGAATGAATTATCATCGAAATACAATTTAAATTATGTATTTAATTGATAAGTATACGTGAGTATTCTCAGGATATTAAACCTTCATAAAATTCAATATTACCTTCGAAGATTTATTTTTTTAAATATCAATTTGTGCAATAGCCCTCATCATTTTGTTTCTCTTAGAGATCAAAAGCAATTTACCTCTTGGAATGCCGATATCTTTGTGAATACTAACGGTATTCAGCTGGAATTTTTATATAAGTTGGCCTATATATCTGGCTCTTAAGATATAAAAGAAAAATTCTCTACGTTTCGCTTATGCGGAGTGAAAAATGCTCAGTGTGTGGTTTCACTGCAAAACCAATGAACGCGAAGGGTTAAATGATAAATTTTAGGAAGAAATTACGAGGAAAATGTTGAGAAACAAGTAAATTTTAAAAACATATAATGGAGAACTGAAATTCAAGTACGAAATAATTTTAATGAAAGATTTTTCTATATTTTTTAATTATTAGTTATTATTTAATTCTATAAGTAATTCTATATTTTTTTTAATTATTAGTAATTATTATTTTTCAAGCACAAATTTAATTTATTTAAATTCGTGCTTGATGCTTGCTGCAAAGAGATTTTATGTTAGGTTCCAATTTAGTTAGCTTCAGTCTCAAGTCTACCCTTTGCGGTTATATCCAGCTGATTACTTTTTTTAGTAGCAAATCATTTATGGCACTAAATCCACGTTCAGCTAAATATGGAGATGGAAACAGTAACAATGGTTTTCTTGAATTTGGATATTTGATTTCTGTTTCCTC
>BGPR01050792.1:0-10978 GCA_013235015.1 Araneus ventricosus
CATAAAATAGTTCAGTGTAGATGGACGCAACCACGCAATAGAGTAACAAATGCAAAGCAACTATCTAAGATAGCTTTCGCAAAACATTGAAGGGAAAAAAATTAGGAGGCTGCCGAGATTTTGACCAGTCTTTCCTAACAATGCTGTCACTAAACAATGCTGAAGGCGATTCTTTTCTTCTCGCCCTCTATTATTCTTTTCAAAAGAAATTATCATCATCGTGTCTCAGCAATAAATCGCACGTGGAAATAATGATCATTTATAATTCTCTACTCGTCCAAATACTAAAATTATACAAAATTAGGTCATTACCAAAAATCATTTATTCATCAAATCTACAATTCTGTGATAATGTCTGATAGTTTAGCACAGATTATGCGTGAATCGCAACTATTTGCAAGTTGCAGTTAATATTTTCAAAAATCTTAAAAACCAAAATTATCATCCTTTTCATATGCGGTTTCTCGGCATAACAACAAATAGATGTCGCATTTGGCGCTATGTATATATAGTGAAGGAAGTAGCGCAATAGGATCATATTTGACACGATATTGATTGTAAAAGTGTCATAAAAGGTGCTTTTACATAAGACGAAGATTGAACTGTGTACAGACGTACAAGTGCAGTTCACTTCCGCTCACTCTCGGTTGCTGCTTAAGCCTCAGTATATAAACAGATCATAGACACTATGATTGGAAATCAGATGAATAAAGAAGAAAAAAAGACACCAGACAAAGGAAGGTTAACAACCTTAGAGAAATACATTTATTGTGAGTGTACTGATTTTACCAAAATTTTAAAGGTCATGGAAGGGAGTTCGTATGACATTGTGAAGCAGATTTATTATGAGAGGGTTAAGGGGACTTACAGAGTCATCTAGCGGTAAAATTCGAAGTTGGCATTCTTATCTCGAAAATGGCAAGACATTCGGGAATAAAATACATTACGAAGTTATACAGCGTCATCTATTTTATATGTAGAAGGGCATTGCACACATTTATACTAACGATGGAATGCGTAAGACGCTCATTCGCGATTTATAAACCTGTGAGGTATCGCGTATAATAAATGCCCACAAAAAGTGGTGTTTGGAAAGTCTTGAACGAATTCGGTGTTTGTCTATATCAACCATTAACATGAAAGAGGTTATACGTGGTGAAAATTCATCGACTATCTCATGAATTGAGAAGAGTGCAATTTTTCTAATGTTAACGTCGGTATGATGCTGATTTGAAATAAAGGCTCTCATTTTTCTTACGAAATAATCTAGTAAGAATTGCTTGAACGGATTTGCCTGCGAATCTTTCGCATGTATTGCCATTTTCCAAAATAGTTCGTACGTTAAAGGACGTAGACTTAAGGTACCTAGGTTTCTAAACAGTTTTTGACTAAAATGCACAATTTTTTATTGCTTTATTTTATAGCCCATTCGTTTATGTTTCTAAATCTAGTATTTGTTATACTGCTACGATTAATAGAAGCGAAGATACAAATGTTTTTATGAAACGAAACAGACAAAAACGAAACCGGAGGTGTCATAAAAAGGACTGGAAGTTGCAATTTTATCACTGTTTTACCCAACATAAATGCAGATTGAATTGAAAATGAAATTATAATATGCTCTATTAGCGATCCACGACAATTTTATATCGTTTCTGAACTATTTTTATCTAAGAAAATTTGACAACAACATTCATTTGGAAATTATTATTAATTTTTTTTATTTTTTATTTTCATTCCATGTGCCTGCTGCTTCATCGCGCGTTTTTTCAAAGTTATTTTCGCTGAAAATCGTTTAATTCTTAATTATTTTTTATATCGATTGCTCTTTTTAACATTGGAATGTGTGGGAAAGTATTAGCGGTTCCAAAAAAATAAATTTTATAATAATCGTTTCTCAATGTCCAAAGAAGTAGCAACTTCTGTTGCTGGAGCATCTGCAGAAGTAATGTTTACATGTAGTGAAAAACACTGTAGACCTTTCAAAAACATTTCAGATAGGATACTGTAGGTAAATATAATTGACTGGATTCAGGATATTGATTGGATATTGATATTAAAATATTTTTAAATATTTTTATCATTTGTTTTGTCCAACAACAATGCTATATTTGGTGCAAGATTCAATTTTTGCTTTGTGCTTCAACTGCTAATTATATTGTAAGAATTGCCTCTTCTCAAAGGATTTTGATGCTTCGAGGAAACAAGAGAAGTGCAGTGAAGTGAATACCAAATTTGTATTTGCATTTAGAATTACTGGTAATGGTTTTACTGCTGCGAAGAAACTTTATGCTACGTTGAATTTGCCAGCATTTCTTATCAGAGTTTCTTTTTTTAAGAAAAGAACTGAAACTCCTCTATGTTTTTGTGTCAGTTTTATAAAACTAGTGGTTTTTAGGTAGGTGATATTCGGGATTATTTAGTAAAATATAAATCAAAACTTTAAATGCCTTTTTAAAAGAATGCGTCTTTTATCTAAATTTTAATAAGCAAAACATGATTTCAGAAAAACTTATTAAAGTCTTTCCCTGAAATTTTTTACGTATATTACCTCAAGTGTAATAAAGGCAATGAACTAAAGATTTAGATCTAACATATATAGTTTTTGATTTTTGGCTATTTATTGTTATCGATACCTATGCATTTTCAAACATTGTGATTAAGAACATGTGCGATGAGCTATAGCTTTTCTGTAAATGCAAATATTTCTTAGATTTTAATTCATTGTCTTCAGCACTGTTCCAAGTTTCCTGTGTAAAAAAAGAATTTAAATCCGTGAATAGGAATTCCATGTAGAGTATTTTGCGCTTCGCAATAATTTTCTTCAAATTTTACCTAAATTACCCCGTCATTCGATTTCCTGAATTGGATTATTCATTGGTTTCATCCAGAAAATGCACTAAAGGGCTTTTCAAAAAAATTTGCCTCCGTGCCTAAGCAGATACCTCAAGCCAAACATCTGAATTTGCATAAACGCGTTTAAATAATTTCTACCACTATTTTAATACAAAAAAGTTCGATATAATTTTTTATATTTTCGACCACAATACATAATGATAAAGGTACTTTCTTTTGATTAAAAGCCTAGATTATTATATTCGGGCTGGTAAATACAAGTAGGGTCTAAGATGAATTCTGCAATATGATGGTAATTTCCGGATCTTCACTGATGAATAAGGTAGTTGGTATTTCGGCGTGCCATGGAGTTAGACTTAGCCAACAAGCAAGTGAAGAATTTCTATATTCGTGGGCACCAAATTTATTATGCACTTTTGCTCTCAAAATTGATAGGAAAGTTGTTCGGTTTATTGATTACCTTTTTATTTCATGTTGCATGAAAATTTAATTTGGCCGTTATTTCTTAAAAAATAGAAGCTTGCCAAATAACGATATGAATAGAAATGTAAAGCAAAATTTAAAATTGCACTAGTTTGAAACTTTTGTGCAAAAAATATGTTTTAAGTGAATATATGAGCTATTCTTTACTGTTATCTGGACATAGTAGATACATAAAATGTGGTAGTTATTAAAAGCAAACCATAATTCGCGCCAGTAATATAAAACAAAATTTAAATATTTAAACTGAATAATGATAAATATTAAATTGTTTATCTGCAATATAAAGCAGAATATATATGTGTCTGTCGTTTACAAAAACTCCTCCTAGAAGGTGAAAGGTAGCGACATGAAACTTGTACATGGCATTCTGAAGTACATTTCTAGGTTAACTATGCTAAATTCAACATTCAAAATTAATTAGTTCTTAAGATATTTAATTAAATTTAATTAAGAATTTGAAAATGCACTAGATTATTTGTATTGTTATTTATTATTATTACTTTAAAAAATAAGTGACAGAAGTCCTATCACCTGATGAAAGCATTTTTACGTATAAAGAATATTTACTTCCTTTAGTTTTCTTCACACGAAATAATCTCCCATCGCAAATGCAATCTAAAGCGAAATAAATACCTATGTTAGAGAACCAATGAATCAACACCAATTTGGCGGTGAGCTCTGGCTAAAGAAAATTTGTGTCGTTCATTTTTTATATTGAAAAACTGTTTGATATTTGAGAAAGGCCACATAACTGATGCAAATACAGAGGAAAAAAATCAACGAATCGGATCGATAAATGATTTCAGCCGCATCGTTATTTTAGAAGTGGCTACTATATAAAAATGTTAAAAATAAAAAAAGAATAGAATAAAAAAATTAAATCTACCACGAGATTTGAATAATTCACAATCACGAAGAGATAAATCACCAAATGTACAGCTCCGAAAGGAGGAAAAGAAAATAATTTCCGGAATTCCCCAAGCTCAATTTTGGAAATGAGATTAAAAATTCACTTATCAGAAATAAGGGTATAGGCCTTATTTGATTACCTATTATATGGTTTCTTTTAGAACGATTGCTTCTCAAAGCGTCTAATTTTTTTAGGGATGGAAGATGGCAGTTGTAGATTCATTTCACTGTCTTTTTATTTTATATTAATTTGTCACATAAATTTATTTTCGATTTTAAGAGGAGTCTCAAGCATTGGACGGATGACATTTTTCCTAAAAGATATTTATTCGGGGCTTTTTAAAAGAGTAAATTCTGTGTTAATCACTATAAATTTATTCTTTCATTTAAAAAAGTGATTTAAAAATCGTTACAGGAATGCTTAATAATCAATTCTTTATTTGTAGCCTAATAGAGGGCAGCACGTACTTACACATGCATTCTTCCTGGAGTCGTTGTGCTTAAATTTTTCTAGTTTTTAGATTAATTTCGATAGTTCAGGAAAATTCCTAGTCTCTTTGATTTTGAAATACTCCCAAGTTTTGGCCAAAATTTGTCTCATGTACAAATATCAAATTTTGATAAATCTGAGCTTTTCCCAATCTTTTTCTTTATTCTTCATTAAAACATAGAAATAATTTTTGTTTTATAAATCATGTCTTCCTCTCTGTTCTCGTTCTTTGTGATTTTCTTCATCTCTGTATTTTTATTCGACTTCTTAATCTCATTCATGCGCGATCATTTTTTGACTACCCCAATTTCGGTCGCAGTTATGCAATAGGGAAAAGTGACAATCTGAGATACAGCTACCCAGATAGCACGTAAGTTTGCAGCAAGTTTGATTTTGACTTGTCATGGCAAAATTTGACGCTTCAAACTTGAATCGAACTTGTAGCACGTTCGATGTGACAAGTAGCGCCACCTCTTTGCAAATCAAACTTGCTGCAATTTTGCAAAACAAGCTTCCTGCAAAGATAGCACAATAAAGAGATAATTATATTTGTCTCTGTTTTAAAAAACATCCGATTTTTAATAGCATATCCTAGACCGTAATTCTTTTTTATTAATTCAATAAATCAATGATAATTTGTGAAAAAAATAACTTTTTTATAAAAAAAGTTTTTGAAACATTTTCCATCTTTTTACTAAATATATCACTCTCACTTTAAAGAAAACTACGTCGCCTTTTTCTTAATGTTGAAATTTTAACGTTTATAAACAAAATTAAATCTAAAAAACAGTCAGTGTTTGTTGAACAATAATAACTAGACATTTTGTCCCATTTTAAAGTAATTACTTTTAACTCTAATTTCATAATTTATTCTACTAGCAAAAAGTAGTTATTAGCGAAAATCGCTCTCTCTTTGACTTCAAATCATATTCTCAACTCAAAAAATTAATGAAATCCAGAAAATAGTTAAAAATAAATCGTATACGAATCGAATCGAACGATGTATTAGCGAAATCTATCTTCTACTCACAGAGTTCAACTGGCTCAATGGTAGCGTCTCCGCTTCGGAACCGGGAGGTCGCGAGTTCTATCCCGGGTTGTGTTCGTGTTCTGTTTTTGCTATAATTTGCAATGAGTTTGACACGGCAAACTTGCTGCAAGTTCGTTTCATGGTGACTTCGGAGCTTTCGTTAACTTGCTGCAAGCTTGCACTCTTGTCATGACAAATTTGTGGCAAACTTGCACTCTTGTCATGACAAATTTGTGGCAAGCTTGCTGCAAACTAAAATTGCTATCTGGGTATTGTAAACATTAAAGAGGAACTGTTGATGACAGTTTCTGTTTTGAACATAAAAGTTTTGAATTTGCACTTAAATATCGGGAGCCTAAAATATTTAATATTTAGTTTTTTGCTGCCAGAAAGGGAAATTCAATCTTAAGGTATGACATGTTACTCTCTTTCTTACTCTATGGTATTACAATTCTTATTTTTTCTTACTCTATGTATGACATGATACTCTCTCAATCTCACAACTATTACTCACGCACACAATCATTCAAGGAAAACAAGGAATTTTGAATTGATTAGTTAAATGGTATATTTATCTAAAGGTCCGTTAATCATGATCTGATTGCCTAGAATATAAATGAAAATTTAGATTATTTATTGCCCACTTCTGTCTGAATATTTGAATGAAAATTCAAAAATCATGTCTGCAAAGTTCAGTTACTCTAACAAGATTAACAAAATATATTGATAAAAAAAATCTCAAAATTACTATACAAATTTATATTTTTTAAAATTTTGAATTAGATTTTAAGAGTTCTACTCCACATCAAAATGTTTTTCTTAACTCTTTAAAGATTCACATGCACTAAAGATGGTTATTAATGCTACAAATGTAAGAACAAAAACGCGATATTGATGAATGAGGTATATAAAAAGTCTCAATTGAAGCTGCATAAATTGACAGATTTTTAAAATATGTTATACTGTAAAAGATAACTTATTAGTTAATGTCCCTATACTTTTTCATATGAAAACTTATATACATATGAATGCAATAGATTACATACCTGTTTATTATGTATTTACATATTTTCTTGATAGAAATTTCCAATTTCTCAAATTCATAAACATTAACGTCAAGCATATTCTAACGAAATCTCAGAATGAAAAATATAATGAACAACTCTATTGAACATTTAATTAACTAGAATAAGCATATAAACTTGCAAACACACCACAGAAAAAGTTTTATTAAAAACAAAGGCAATTCTCTGAATGCGTCACCAAGTACTGCGTCATGAATGTCAAAATTCTAAGTACTAATTTTCCAATCAAAGGTACTAATTTTTAGAAAATAACGTCCACTAAAAGATCCCATTTCTGAAAGTGTCACAAGGAGTCGTCTATCGATAATTGTACAAAATTCGAAAATTAAAATGGTAACAATAAATTTTGTCAACGAAGTTCAGAACTGAATGAATGAAATGCTTGGATGATATATTTCATCAATTTAGCTCGATTCGTTTCAAAATTATAAGCGGGTAAACTGTTGAGTTACTAATGTTAAAGCAAAATTTTTAATTTTTATTGATATTTTCAGAAATATTACTTCACATACTCAAGAATCAGTGCTCACTGGAGCAGAAATGAATGCTCACAGTGCCCTTTGGGGTTATCCAAATGACGGCCCTCTAGGCAATGCAATGGAGGACTTCATATCCAGCATCAATCTTCACCCCCTTAATGTTAAAGATGCAGGCCCAATCTTTCAACAACGCAACGCTAAAGTCTGGCCTGACCTCACACTTTCAATTGGCCAACATCTTTCGAATGCAACATCCTGGGAAGTTCTAGAACATGTTAGCTTCAGTGACCATAATTTTATCAAAATTCAACTTAATATTAAAATAAAATCTCATTCATATACTAGGTTCAAAGCGGCTATGGGGTCACAATAAATTCATTCAAAACTTTAAACCCAATGTTAACTCTATCTAACAAGAAATTAACTTCTGTGACTCAAAAAAAGATCTTGACAAGGTGACATTGAACTTGCAAACGTCAATCTTCCAGGATTATAAGCGTTCTTATAAGACAAAAAAAGTAAAAAGTTTACATCAATTGGTGGACCCAGGACTTTGACATTAAGAAGAAAGAGCTTAGAGCTCTCCAAAGAAGAGCATCTACAACATCGGGAACTCAGCAATTGAATTATCAATAGAAATTTGCAAATAAAAAAGCTTGTTTTAAACAGTTATCTCTAAGAGCTAAAAGATTTTATTCATTTAGGGACTTTTGAACCAAAACTACAGGTCCCTATCACTAATCCCACTAATCCAAGAAATACAACAAGCCCTCCTTCAGAACCCATCAATGCAACTTAACTGGATTAAGGCGCATGTTGGTTTCCTCGGTAACGAGGCAGAAGACTTCCTAGTCAAACAAGCAACTAAAGAAGGGACTCACCTCCATCTTCAGACCCCGAAATGTCATCTAAAGAAAATGCTTACGAACCTCTCTCTCAATAAATGGCAACATGACTGGGATTCAGGCGACACTGGGAGAGCAATTTTTAATATACTTCTTAAAGTCACTCTAACCCCAGTTTCATGGTCAAGAGAATCCATCCTCTTCGCTACAGGCCACGGTCCTTTTCCCAACCGTCTCTATAGATTCCGACTTCATCATTCAGATATCTGCACATACGGGGAAAAGGGAGACCCTCTCCACTACGCAACTTCTTGTCACATGACGTTATCTTATCATTTGGTGGAAAAGCGTACTTTCAAATAAATTATCTAGAATAAAAATAGCTAAACTCATATCTTTCCTCACTGAAAATGAGAACCTCATGAAACAGCCACCGGACGCAACCAGTTCATCCGACTCCGACCCAGATTTCTCTCCAAGACCTCAAACTAATGGACTTAAACCATCTAGAGGTTCAATACCGAGGACCCTAATGAGTCCTCTTACAAGTATATAGATACAGCGAACTTTTGGACCTGTCTTAAAATTGTTTTTGGTTCGCGAGTTTTTTTTCTTTCATATATAAATACACATTTTTGATCGTTTTTAAAATTTGCACATGTTTTCGTCAATGTTAAAACACTATATGTAACCCTTTTTTGTTTTTTTAATAAAGTTTCTACGCACACTCATCCAAACTGCAAACCGGAGATTTTTATCTCTGGAGTCAGGGGTGTGTCATAGTGTAAAGTGAAGCAATCGACATAGCACTTTTTTGTAATAGTACGAAATACTCTACATATTTGCACTTATGCTTTTGGTTTTAAAATACTTTTGATTGTTAGTAATATTTTATCATATTTGATGAATAAAAATTTTTAACTAGCAACGCCTATAAATTTTAACAAGAATCGATTAAGATGGTCGTTTCATGGGATCAGGCAAAATTTCAGATTTTACAGACGGAAAAGAAAATAATTTCAAGGAGACAGAATTGAAATATGAATACAACCATGAGCCTTTTAATGCCTTGAATAGGCGATATATAGACAAAGAAAGGAAATTTTTCTATGTATTTTTTGTTTCAATTGCAGTATCTAGATAATACTTGCATTTCGAAAATAATACAATTGAAGTTTTGATATCGAAAGCTATATTACTGATTTCTCAAGTTTTATATTTTTTCATGAGGCAAAAAGCAATTTTCAAGATTGCAATGCTTTTTTATTTTGCAAGTTTGTATCGCTGATTTCAGAAAAAATACATTAATTATGTGTTAACTATTTATTTAAATTACTAAAGCAAGACGTTTTTACAATTAAACCTCTCATGAGTTGATATTTTTTCTTTCTCGCAGCTCCGTTACTGGTGCGTGGTAAAATAGTCCGCTTAGAGAGCTTCGACAAGTTTAGAAAGCTGGATTTACTAATGTGTAGCCCGTTGGATAAACTTTATTTCGGAAGTTTCTACTACATTCCTATCAATATTTTGCAGATAATACTTATGATTTTTCCTGCTTCAAGATGACGTCGTGTTTCATAATCAAATGTTACGTCTTACGGTCAAATTGCACATAATGTGTTCATTTACTTAAACAGAAAAGATCAACGTTATTCTACAGTTAAACACCGGCAAGGCTGACTTGAAAGACTGACTATTTTCCTACGAAATTATTAAGTATTGTTTGAACGGATTTAGCTTACAATCATTCACATCTGCAATCATGTTCCAAAAATAATTTCTACATTTAAGGACATAGATAAAACCAAGAGCTTAAAAAGTGAAATGTATTTAGAAAACTTTTACCACTATTTTAGTGCAAAACTTTTATATATATATTTTATACTTTCAATTCATACGCAACCGAAGGTCAATCCTTTGCTCTTTGGCGTGTTTTGTTATAGTCTGAATTTTTGTATTCGGGCTGGTAAATAAAAATATACATATGAGAATTTGACAGGTTCAAGAAGATTGTACTTTTGGCAATCCACTGATAAAAGGCGACTACTGAATGAAACACAGTAGTCGCCGCTGGATTACGGCAATGGCGATCAGTCGGTTGTACTGATCAAAATAGCGTGGATAGTATCTCTTGTATCCAAACACGTTGAAAATCCCTCTGTTTTAGTGATCAGCAATTCGATTGCAATGATCGGTTTCGATGGTCAGGTTTTGTGGTCCGGTGGAAGGGTCACGCATCAGGACAATGCCGAATACCACTTAGAAAAACCATCTTCTACCCAAAAAAATCTACAAGCTCTTCGAAGATCAGTTAAATACTGTGCTGTATCTTTTGATGAGCATTATTCGTTTAAGCAGTTCATTCAACGAATGTTTGGAAACTCAAACAAATTACTCGGTAAGTTTCTAGAAAATTTCAAAAATTAAATATTTATGAATTCCTTTTTAATTTTGTACATTGTATATAGGTTTTCTTTTTCTAATTAAAATGAATGAATGTAGACTAAAAATTTTGCGTGGTCTGTTTTCTTCTGCTCTTCTTGTGTATTCATAGATTTGTATTATTCTTAAGAGAATTTGGATGCACTGATCGTACGAATGCAGTGATCACCTTGGCTTTGACACAAAAAGATCACCACATCGGCGTTCAATAGTTCGTGTTTCAATGCTTCTTTGTTTACTCTCCGTCCGCCAACAAAGTGTGGTGGCGTTGAATCTTTTATGTGCGTCTTGCTCTTGAAACAAAAAGGAAAAGTTGTTTTGTGGATGGATTGTTTTCTTTTTCATGTTGATGTAAATAT